>JAWQFJ010008862.1:5000-15500 GCA_034096865.1 Theodoxus fluviatilis | reverse complement strand
CATGCTTTGTACTTCCTTCCTTTTCATAAACTCTTCCAAATTTTGCTTATCGGCCATATAGTTTTCTCCACTTTACTTACATACGTCAACATTTGATTACCTTTCTCCCTCCCCCCCTCCCCCCCTCCCCCTGCCCCCCTCCTTGCATTTCCCACATCTGTGTCCTACCCCCCCCCCCCCCCCCTCCCCCCCCCCCCCCCCCCCCCCCCCCCCCCCACCCACGCCCCCCCCCCCCCCCCGCCCCCCCTCCCCCCCCACCCCCCCCCCCCCCCCACCCCCCCCCCCCCCCCCCCCCCCCCCCCCCCCCCCCCCCCCCCCCCCCCCCCCCCCCCCCCCCCCCCCCCCACCACCACCCCACCACCACCACCCCCCCCCCCCCCCCCCCCCCCCCCCCCCACCCCCCCCCCCCCCTCCCCCCCCTCCCCCACCCCCCCCCCCCCCCCTCCTTCTCTCCCCCCCCCCCCCCCCCCCTCCCCCCCCTCCCCCCCCCCCCTCCCCCCCCCCCCCCCCCCCCCCCCTTCCCTCCTTGGATTTCCTTTTTTCCTCCTGCGCTTTCTCTTTTTCAAATTTCCTTTCCCTGCCCAGCCATCACTGCATTTTTTCCTCAGCTTTGGCGAAAATAATATTATTCTCCGCCCATCCGTAAGGCTTGGTTTAATTACCTTGTCGCTGAGGTGTTGTATTGTTCGGCGTGGATCAAAGGGACGTAGCGAACGATTTGCGCGAAGGTGTGTGCGCCTGTTTAGGTGCACATGCGAAAGTTTCATTGACAACAAATGACCGGAAAAAAATATTCAGTGGAAACTATTTATAGGACACCTCACAGCGTGACTGCAGGTTGCGACGGGGAAATGCTGAGTTTGTGCTGAGTCTTCGCGCTCTTGACGGCAAATTGGAATTTGTTTTTCATCTTCTTGTTTTCGACAAACAAGACATACATATGTCCAGCTTATCCACTCTGATTCGTTTTTACATTCTTTTGAGAGAAAAAATTGAATGGTTGATTTAAACATTGATGAATTAGCGAAAATCAATTGATGTTTGTTAGTATGCATATGAAAAGGGGTTGGGTGGGGGGTGGGGGTGGGGGGTGGGGTGTGGGGGTAGGGCTGGGGTGAGGGGTGGGAGAGAATTGATGCAGGCATTGCACTTTTCTTCCGTATACAGGTCCCCTTGTCGGTTGGGTGTAAGAATACACCCACCCTCCCACCCACCCACCTACCCACCCATCCATTCATCCACCCACCCACCCAAATACCCACAAACTCCACTAACATTCATCCACCTACCCACCTACCCACCCACCTATCTATCCATTCATCCATCCACCCACCTACCCACCCACCCATCTATCCATTCATCCACCCACCCACGTACCCGCCCACCCATCTATCCATTCATCCACCCACCCACCTATCCACCCACCCATCCATCCATTCATCCACCCACTCATTTACCCACCCATCTATCCATTCATCCACCCACCCACCTACCCACCCACCCATCTATGCATCCATCCACCCACCCACCTACCCACCCACCCATCCATTCATTCATCCATCCACCCACCCACCTACCCACCCACCCATCTATCCATCCATCCACCCACCCACCTACCCACTCACCCATCTATCCATCCATCCACCCACCCACCTACCCACTCACCCATCTATCCATTCATCCACCCACCCACCTAGCTACCCACTCATCTATCCATCCATCCACCCAACCATTTATCCATCCATGCATCCATGCATCCATCCATGCATGCATCCATCCATGCATCCATCAATCTATCCATCCATCCATCCATCCACACTCACACACACATCCACCCATCCATCCATCCATCATTTATCCATCCATCATCCATCCATCCATCCATCATCCATCCATCCATCCATCCATCCACCCATCCATCCATCATTTATCCATCCATCCATCCATCCATCCATCCATCCATCCATCCATCCATCCATCCATCCATCCATCCATCTATCTATCCATCCATCCATTCATCCATCCATCCATCTTTTATCCATCCATCCATCCATCCATCATCCATCCATCCATCCATCCATCCATCCATCTTTTAACCATTCATCCATCCATCCATCTATCCATCTTTTATCCATCCATCCATCCATCCACCCATCCATCTAACGCGATTGCAGGCTGCTGTTCCAGGAAACAATGACAAGGAGACGTTGTAAAGTCTGGTCCATCCCGCCACAGACGGACGGCCTGATTCCCGTGTAAGCTTCTAGCCATCATGGACGCTGAATCGAGCGAACTTCAATCAATAAACCTGTTTTCCCACGCTCTTTCAAAAGTGGTGTAAAACGGTCTGAAAATTCTCTTCGTGGTCTCGAGAAAACGCATGTGCATTTTCTTTGTGAAGTGGCTATCGTTTCTTTCGAAACTGTAGGCTTGTTCAGGAGTACGAAGCGCTGCATGAGCGCTTCATGTAGGCAATTGAGCGCTCTTTGCCTCTCGTGAACACCTACAGATTTAGTGCAGCGCTTCACTTGTTAGAAGGGAGGTAAATCTTCTGCGCCGCATGCTAATTTGCTAGACGCTAAAAAGTGTTTTCTTTGCCACAGACATCGTTTATGCACGTTTAAATGTATTCAGCATGAATAAAGTCCATTACTGTGTCATCCTTACTTGCCATTACTCGCACATACAGAGCGCTTGGGGCAAATAAAGCCCGTTCCAGTCCCAACATGATGTTTCTGAGAGTTATTTAACGCATCGACGGCCAATGCGGGATCGAAGACGCCATTTTGAAAATCGTGTGAATCACCTCGGATCTGTGATGCACAGCGCTGCACAGCGCTGAGTGAATCACGCCCCAAAATTGCTGTTCAGGAGTGAAAAACGTGCAGCACTGCGCCTCCTGAACAAGCCTTGTGTCTCCTGTTTCACAAGTGTATTTGACTCGCAACGGTAGAATAGTCACAAGGAAGCATTGTAGATTAGCTTTCACTAAATATATTTGATTGGAGTGGAAGGACAATGTGTGACGAGTTGTAAAACACGCTACAGAAATGCACAGTCTACAAGGTGATAGCGAAAATGAAACACAATGGTCACGCTATGTCGATAAACCTAGCGCCTTATCTCTGTAGCTTAAGACATAAATCATTATTTTATTTTTTATTCTTTCTGCTCTTTTCTTTTTCCTTCAAACTCATTTATGTCTGACATGTGTCCGCTTGTATGCATGCTGTAAAAATATTCATTAAGAATGTGTGCAAAATTATAAACAGGCATCTACATAACTGTCCGGTCCATACTCTTTTTACTGTAAGTCTTCTCGCAAACAACACTACTCCTCTCCATCGTACAGAAAGATAAAGAAAACTGTGGAAAATCATAAAACAGCCACGACGAAGTACATTTATTGTCTCGTGATGAAAAATAAGAAAAACGAGAAATAATAAAATTATACATAGTAAATGAGATACGCAACTTTTGACGGAAAAATCTTCGTCAGGTGTAAGAAGCAAATGCACATAGTTGACGAAGAATTTATAGTAGAATATTTGCACTGCTCGTTCATTTTGTATCCCATTGTTTCTCACTTATCTTCGTTTTCATAATAAGATCAAGAACTTGACGTCGTTGTGGTTGTCGTATCAACTCCTCTGGTCGACAGTCAGTCATATTGTATGTGGACTTTGGATTTTTAGTTGGGGAACATTGTGTCGACTTTCACGCGTCCAGCTCAAGATAAGTTAATTACTCTTTCACGTCAGATTTATCTCTTCTCCTATTGGCTTTTGTTGTTGGCATATATGAGAGCGTCTTTTCATTCGTGCATTATTTTTTTCGACCAGTTTTGTATTGAGACATTTTCGAAAAGGGAAACAAATACCTAACGTCAAACACAGACGGTTTGTCTGAGGGCTGATTGTTTCACGTCGATAAATACCGCACACTTTTCTACTACTGCAAATGGAATCGGAGCCCGGCGATTCCAAGTGGAAGAAAAGTACTCTGCTAGCAACAGCAGGGGCTAGAAAAGAAAAAGAAAATCACGGCTAAATAGTTTCCTTCAACACCTGTTGCGTGCCTGGACACAAATAGCACTAATGTTTGTCAAATGTGTTTTTCGCAGTGAGGCTGTTTGCGTGTGCATGAGTAGTTGAACAGGACGAGGAGGGTGCGGGTGGGGGTAGGAGGTGGGGGGTCGAGGAAAAATAATTTAAGCGTTGGCTTGGGGTTGTGAAACGAGGGAGAGGGGGTGGGGGAAGGGGGGAAGGGGTGTGAGGTGAGGGGAAAGGGGCAGGGGACCCAACCAGAAACTTTTCTCTCTCGAGTGGGCGGGCAGTGAGACATTTTGTTTGTGCTGTTTTCTTCCCGTTAAACAAGTGGAGAAAAATGACCAAATCGTGATGCTCCAATTAGCTGACCAATATAAATGTGCTGGCTGCAGCTTCGTGCAAATATTTTCTTCTCCCTCTCTGTCCTTGCTTTCTGCCACAGGCTGTTGCGAAGAGCTGTTCTTTCATTCTGCGTGACAGCCCTGTACGTGTGGAAGCCATCAGCTCCGACAACAATGCTGCAACAACGCAACTCAAGCAATGCATCGTCACTTTGCATGACGTGGAAACATCGATCAGAACGCTGTTGAGCGCTGTGCCAAATGTGTCGGTAGCGTTGGGTAGAAGTGGTCACCTGCAGTGAAAGCAAATGTATCTGTAGCGTTGGGTAGAAGTGGTCATCTGCAGTGAAAGCAAATGTATCTGTAGCGTTGGGTAGAAGTGGTCATCTGCAGTGAAAGCAAATGTATCTGTAGAGTTGGGTAGAAGTGGTCATCTGCAGTGAAACCACATGTATCTGAAGCGTTGGGTAGAAGTGGTCATCTGCAGTGAAACCACGTGTATCTGTAGCGTTGGGTAGAAGTGGTCATCTGCAGTGAAAGCAAATGTGTCTGTAGCGTTGGGTAGAAGTGGTCATCTGCAGTGAAACCACGTGTATCTGTAGCGTTGGGTAGAAGTGGTCATCTGCAGTGAAAGCAAATGTGTCTGTAGCGTTGGGTAGAAGTGGTCATCTGCAGTGAAAGCAAATGTGTCTGTAGCGTTGGGTAGAAGTGGTCATCTGCAGTGAAACCACGTGTATCTGTAGCGTTGGGTAGAAGTGGTCATCTGCAGTGAAACCACGTGTATCTGTAGCGTTGGGTAGAAGTGGTCATCTGCAGTGAAACCACGTGTATCTGTAGCGTTGGGTAGAAGTGGTCATCTGCAGTGAAAGCAAATGTGTCTGTAGCGTTGGGTAGAAGTGGTCATCTGCAGTGAAACCACGTGTATCTGTAGCGTTGGGTAGAAGTGGTCATCTGCAGTGAAAGCAAATGTGTCTGTAGCGTTGGGTAGAAGTGGTCATCTGCAGTGAAAGCAAATGTGTCTGTAGCGTTGGGTAGAAGTGGTCATCTGCAGTGAAACCACGTGTATCTGTAGCGTTAGGTAGAAGTGGTCATCTGCAGTGAAACCACGTGTATCTGTAGCGTTAGGTAAAAGTGGTCATCTGCAGTGAAACCACGTGTATCTGTAACGTTGGATGGGTGTAGTCATCTGCAGTGAAAGCAAATGTGCCTGTAGCGTTGGGTAGAAGTGGTCATCTGCAGTGAAAACAAATGTATCTGTAGCTTTTGGAAAAAATAGTCCTCTGCAGTGAAAACAAATGTAGGCCTATCTGTAGCTTTGGGTAGAAGTAGTGATCTACAGTGAAACCACATGTAGCTGTCGCTTTTGGAAAAAGTAGTCCTCTGCAGTGAAAACAAATGTATCTGTAGCTTTTGGAAAAAATAGTCCTCTGCAGTGAAAACAAATGTAGGCCTATCTGTAGCTTTGGGTAGAAGTAGTGATCTACAGTAAAACCACATGAAGCTGTCGCTTTTGGAAAAAGTAGTCCTCTGCAGTGAAAACAAATGTATCTGTAGCTTTTGGAAAAAATAGTCCTCTGCAGTGAAAACAAATGTAGGCCTATCTGTAGCTTTGGGTAGAAGTAGTGATCTACAGTGAAACCACATGTAGCTGTCGCTTTTGGAAAAAGTAGTCCTCTGCAGTGAAAACAAATGTATCTGTAGCTTTTGGAAAAGGTAGTCCTCTGCAGTGAAAATAAATGTATCTGTAGCTTTGGGTAGAAGTGGTCATCTGCAGTGAAACCACGTGTATCTGTGGCGTTGGGTAGAAGTATTGCTGTACAATGAAAACAAATGTATCTGTAGCTTTTGGAAAAGGTAGTCCTCTGCAGTGAAATCAAATGTATCTGTAGCTTTTGGAAAAAGTAGTGCTCTCCAGTGAAACCAAATGTATCTGTAGCTTTTGGAAAAAGTAGTCCTTTGCAGTGAAAACAAATGTAGCTGTCGCTTTGGGTAGAAATAGTGCTCTACAGTGAAACCACATGTAGCTGTCGCTTTGGGTAGAAATAATCCTCTATAGTGAAATGCTATTGATTTCTTTTGATGTAGCATTCATGTAGTGAAGTGGCTTTTAACGACCCGCAGTTCTGCGTTTTCTCAGTGGTCTGCTCTCTCTCTTTCTCTCTCTCTCTCTCTCTCTCTCTCTCTCTCTCTCTCTCTCTCTCTCTCTCTCTCTCTCTCCCCCCCCCCCCCACTAGACACGCGGACGCCAAACCACATGGTTTACGGAGATTTAGGTAGATATCCTCTAGCTGTTTCTAGCATCATTAGAACCATCAAATACTGGCTAAAACTGTCTAAGATGCCTTCTATGAGACTCCCCAAACAAGCCTATGTTATGCTGACTATTTCCAAAATTGCACCTAACAAGAACTGGGTAGCTACAGTAGAAAACTGTTTGTGCAGACTTGGTTTTGGATTTGTGTGGCTCAATGGAGGAGTCCAGAACGAGACAAATTTCCTGAAACAGTAAAAACAAAGGCTAAAAGATTGTCATTTACAGGATTGGCACGCAAAATGTTTCAACAGCGAAAGATTTCACTGGTATTCCACCTTCAAAGATCATTTTGGGAGAGAGGAGTATCTGTCCCTTCTCAACATAAAGAAATTCCGTGACGTATTCATACGTTTTCGTTTTGGGATAAATGATCTAAATACAAACATACGATATTTGAACCGTCCGAGCCCAGATTTATTATGTCCGTTCTGTGAGGCAAATGAGACCGAAGAGCACTTTTTGCTACATTGTCCTCTATATGACTACCTAAGAAAAAAATACCTGAATCGACATATACAAGGTTTTGTACCGTCAAGATGTACTAAAAAGCTTATGGAGGGAACATGTACTCAAACGACTAGAGATGTAGCGATGTATATATACTACTCTCTAAATATGAGACAGCAATTACTAGAGTAATGCCCCCAAAGAACTTCATGTACATCGGGTAACCGCACGGGATATTCTCCCCCCCCCCCCCCCCTCTCTCTCTCTCTCTCTCTTGAATTTGTACACGGTGTGGTTACAGATGTTGTTGATATAGAATGTAAATATTACTTAATTTATGGAAATGTGTGCAAAAGGCTGGAACTGTCACTTGTATTTTAACAAGAAAATTGAAACCGGATGTTGTCAATATATACACATGTACATATAAACTTTATGACTTGTTTAATCAGTAAGCTTTTATTGTGATGGGTCGTCGGCCGAAATAAAGATCAATCAAATCTCTTTCCCCCCCCCCTCACCTAGACTGTCTGAGATGTAACACTGAGACATGCAACTTTTGCTACATAATACAGTTTTTTTTAAATCCAGAACCAATGGACTTCTAATTGTTAGCCTACTGATAGCTACATCGACAGATGAGCTTTGTATGATCAATTGGGACAATGGAATTCCGATCGTATGTGGGTGGCGTGTTTGACCTATTACATTGATTCTCCATGAAGAAATCTGGAGAAAAAAATCTGCACCTTTGTCAACATGAACATGAAGCATCTTGGGAAATCTCGATCTTACGTGGACTGTGAACATGGCATATGAACATCTGAACGACGGCGTTGTGGGTTTTCTTGTTTGTTTTTTAACGCCGACCCAGAAGACCATTAGAGCGGCAGAATGATAGCTGTCTACTGGACATTAGAGCATTAGCATTCAGGCTGTTTGTCTGTAGAAATGCTGTCTACTGGACATTAGAGCATTAGCATTCAGGCTGTTTCTCTGTAGAAATGCTGTCTGCTGGACATTAGAGCATTAGCATTCAGGCTGTTTCTCTGTAGAAATGCTGTCTACTGGACATTAGAGCATTAGCATTCAGGCTGTTTGTCTGTAGAAATGCTGTCTACTGGACATTAGAGCATTAGCATTCAGGCTGTTTGTCTGTAGAAATGCTGTCTACTGGACATTAGAGCATTAGCATTCAGGCTGTTTGTCTGTAGAAATGCTGCAGTAACATGATTGCGAATGAATTCAACTGGAGTGAATATCATTCGTGCCTGTTTCTATTAGGAGATGTTATACTGCAAACAATATATTTGGGAATGGATTTGGTTGAAATGAAGAGTTCGGTGTTCCACGAAATATTCGCAAGAAAGGCTGACAAACGTTGATTTGCTCTATTCAGTTGCAATGTTTCACAAAATTATTTTTTTTTGGTCACCTTTTATGACGAATTATTCAGATATAGCGTAATACTGCATATAAAGGGCTTTAATAGAGTAGCTCTTTTAGTCTCATATGTCATATATATATTTGCTAGAAGGAACTAGAATCCTGTCACTTAACTGTGATGTTCTGGCTTTGAAATAAGTAGCCACTTTCTTGTCGCTCCGTTGACCTGTCAAAGCACTGAAATATCTGTCGCCGGTGAACAGTTGCGAAACACCCTCGTCTCCCGTTGAAACGCATGAGAAGATTTGGTCTGGAGTGACTGCCCTTCAAGTAGACAACCCAGCTAGCGTGCAGGCAAGGCGAAAGGAGAAATGGAAGGGTCCCCCACCACCACCCACCACCCTACTTACCAAGTTTTCATCCACGACACTTTTCCCCCTGCTCATAGGGCTTTACGTTTCGTCACTTCGAATCAACGAGCAGTTATTCTACACGTATTTTCTCATCGCTTCCTCTTATGTGCGTGTCTTCCCAAAAACTACCTGCTGGACGCTACCAGCAACAGACGGCTTTATTTGCCATGTAGTCATTTGGTAAGTTAACCAACCAGGCGTCCGACCAGTCAGCCAGCCAGCAATTCAGTCAGTCAACCAGTCAGGCAGCCAATCAGTCAGTTAGTCAGTCAGTCAGTCAGTCAGTCAGCCAGTCACTCAGCCAGCCAGCCAGCACTTCAGTCAGCCAGCCAGCCAGCAATTCAGTCAGTCAGTGAGCCAGCCAGACAGCAATTCAGTCAGTCAGTCAGTCAGTCAGTCAGTCAGCCAGCCAGTCAGTCAGCCAATCAGCCAGCGAGACAGTAAGTCAGTCAGTCAGCTAGTCAGTCAGCCAGTCAGGCAGTCAGGCAGCCGGTAAGCTAACCGGTGAGGCAGGCAGGTAGACAGGTAAACAGGCAGACAGGCAGGCAGACAGGTAGCCTGGCAGACAGACAGGCATGCAGGCATGCATGCAGGCAGACAGGTAAACAGGTAAACAGGCAGGCAGACAGGCAGGCATTCAGAAAAACAGGCAGGCAAACAGACAGGCAGGCATTCAGAAAAACAGGCAAGCAAACAGACAGGCAGGCATTCAGAAAAACAGGCAGACAAACAGACAGGCAGGCATTTAGAAAAAAAGCAGGTAAACAGGCGGGCAGGCAAACAGACAGGCAGGCAAACAGGCGAGCAGGCAGGCAGACCTTCAGACAAGCAGGCAGGCAAACGTACAGGGAGGCATTCAGATAAGCAGGCAGGTAAACAGGCAAACATACAGGCAGATATTCAGATAAGCAGGCAGGCAAACAGACTGCCAAGCATGCAGACAAGCAGGCAGGCAAACAGGCAGACAGGCAGACATTCAGACAAGGAGGCAAACATACAGGCAGACAAACAGGCCGGCAGCACGCAGATATTCAGACAAGCAGGCAGGCAAACATACGGGCAGGCAATCAGATAAGCAGGCAGGCAAACAGACAGGCAGGCAAACAGACAGGCAGGCATACAGGCGGGCAGATATTCAGACAAGCAGGCAGGCAAACAGACAGGCAGGCATTCCGACAAACAGGCAGGCAACATACAGTCAGGCATTCAGACAAGCAGGCAGGCAAACAGGTGGGCAGGTAGGCAGACTGGCACACATTTAGACAAGCAGGCAGGCAAACAGACAGGCAGATATTCAGACAAGCAGGCATGTCAACAGGCGGGCAGGTAGGCAGACAGGCACACAAGCAGGCAGACAGCCAGGCAGACAGCCAGGCAACAAGCAAACAGGCAAGCAGGCAGGCAAACAGGCAGGTAGGCAAACAGGCACGCAGGCAGGCAGACAAGCAAGCAAGCAGGCAGACAAACAGGCATGCAGGCATACAAGGAGGCAAGCAGGCAGACAGACTGGCTGGCAGGCAGGCAGACAGGCAGGCAAACAAGCAGGCAGG
>JAWQFJ010008860.1:0-24475 GCA_034096865.1 Theodoxus fluviatilis | reverse complement strand
GCGCCAGTTCTTGCATAGTCCGAGATCTCCTTTCTTTGGTAGTTTCACCAGCTGTCCTTTTTTCCAATCCGCTGGGACTCTTCCTTCTGTCCAGACTTTCTGCAGTAAAGGCAGCAGCATGGTTGCTGTGGTGGAAATGTCTGTCTTGAGTGCCTCTGGTGGAATTCCGTCTGGTCCGGCTGCTTTGTTGTTTTTGAGCGCCTTCAGGGCCTTCTGGATTTCTGCTTTAGTTGGAGGGTTAGTGGTAACTCCCAGTGGAGTGTCCGCAGCAGGGATGTCTGGTTTCTCTGATGGCTGGGGTTGGTTGAGTAGTTCCTTGAAATGTTCGGCCCATCGTTGTCTCTGATCCTCCTCCTTGGTGATGGTGTGCCCCTCGTTATCTTTAACCGGTCCGTTTTGATTTGGCTTCTTAGTGGAGAGTGTTCGGCTGATCTTGTACAGAGTGCTGAGGTCTCTCTTTTCAGCTGCTTGTTCTGCCTCTGCTGCCATGGTGTCGTAGAAACGTCTCTTGTCCGTCCTGGCACTTTTCTTGACTTCTTTGTTGATGATGGTGTACTCTTCTTGAAGTGTTTTCTTTTCGTCTTCATTCTTGGTGTTGTTGATTTTCTGTTTTATGTCTCTCCTGTTCTGTATCAGGCTCCAGGTGTCACCGGAGAGCCATTCCTTTGTTGTCATGTTTCTTTTCCCTAGAACCTCTTGACATGTGTCTTTCCATGTGTCTCTCAGGTGTCTCCAATGTTCTTCCAGGGGCGTTTCCTCTGTCACCATGTTCAAAGCTTCAAATCTATTCCTTAGAGAAACTGAGAAGATGTCCTTGAAGCCCGTTTCTTTCAGTCGTTGGATGTTAAACTTGATCTGGGGTCTATCTGCTGTGTCTCTGAAGGCTCGTAGCTTGATCTTGATGGCTCCAGTCACTAGCTGATGGTCTGAAGCTACGTCGGCTCCCCTTCTGGATCTTGTGTCCTGTAGACTGCGCCTCCACTTTCTTGAGATAGTGATGTAATCTATCTGATTCTTTGTCTTGCCATCAGGCGAGATCCAGGTTTCCTTGTGAATGTCTTTGTGCTGGAACACACTGCCGCCAATAACCAGATCATTGAAAGCGCAGAAGTCTGTGAACAGCTCACCATTCTCATTCATGTCTCCGAGGGCTTGCGTACCCATAATATGCTCTTTCCCTGTGTTGTCCTTTCCAATCTTGGCGTTCATGTCGCCCATCAGTAACTTGATGTCTCTCTGGGGAAGCTCGTCAACAACTGTTTGTAGTGTGTTGTAAAATGTTTCCTTTGCCTCTTCATCTGCATCGTTAGTGGGGGCGTAGCACTGAATGATGGTAACTTTCCTCCCTTTAGAGTTGAATCTTGCTGTCATGATTCTGGGGAAAACTGGCCGCCACTCCATGAGAGCACTAGCCGCTGTAGGGGACATCATGATGGCAACTCCTTCTGTGTGGTCGGGGTTTTCGTCTGTGTGTCCCGAGTAGAGGATCTTATCTCCAGTGGCAAGTGTGGTCATGCCGGATCCATTCCATCTGCTTTCACATATTCCGAGCACTTGGATGTTGTAGCGCTTCATCTCACTCACTACTTGAGCTGCTTTTCCTGTTTCATACATTGTTCGTACATTCCAAGTTCCGATCTTCGTTGTTGCTTTCATCGTCAGAAGATTTGTCAGCCGGCTGGCTTCCTTGCGGCTTTCACCAACCTGCGTCATAAGTCCTTCTGTAAAGGCATCTTCTTGAATCGAGCGCTGATTTTCTTTCTCTGTTGCTTCGGTTTCTGTAGCAAAGAGCGTTTTTCCGGGGTGGGGTTGCTAGCCCCACGCCCAACCCTCCTCCTTTCTCAAACGGGCTTGGGACCGTCTAAAATACATACTGTACATGTACACAATTGACTGTCACCGTTCAATTTGGCACATTAAATAATTGATAAACCACAATCAGGAAATGAAATAAATTATTAATGAACTTGACATTGCAAATCATAGCACCACAAATGAACATTGTCACAGCAAGTGATGGAAAACGTTCCCCGACTTGCAAAATATTAACAAAACCAGTCAATCTGACACCAACAAAAAGGATGGCTGCCTTGGCACGTTATGTATAGATGTATTGACTTTTACCCTCTTTTTGCCACATAATAATAAAGTGACAATAACAACAGAAAATAGATCACCCATGTTGCAAACAATAACTGCACAAACATGATTAGCTGGCTTGGTATAAACAAAATACAGTGGAAATTTATCTGGGGAAATTAACGTTATTGCAGCTGCTACCCGGACGAATTTGAGGTTGGAACATGCTAGGGTAAGGCAGATGTACCGGATGGGTGCTTGTATGTCTTTCCACGCAAGCCAACTAACCTGAAAGCGAGCCAACTGAACCAGCTAAAAACCAGAATGGTAGGATGTAATCGTCAACTGATAATGGATCAGATTAGGAAACAACACATAATACTGTGTGTCTGTGCTCTGACACTTGTCAAGTGATTAGTACATAAATGAAAAACGTCATTGTAAGTGGCGTAGAGGTAAGGAGCCGGTGTCAGACTATACAAAGTTCACCTGTACCACTTGGCCTGAAGAAGGAGGATCCCCTCCGATGGCCTGAAGAAGGAGGATCCCCTCCGAAAGCTCGCCTACGACTGCTCTAGAAGCCTACGACTGCTCTAGTAACGGCCCTCTTCAGGGCCCACTTCTCTCACGAGAGAATACAATTGGTCAGACTCCGGTCATTTTTTTCTGTTTTCTTTTTTTCCATTGTAAGTGGCGTTCGGGTGACTGAATTTGTAAGGGGGAAAAAACATATCTACAATTTGTCTATCATTTTCTGTAGGAGTTGGTTTCGCTCTTGTGTTGCTGCAACTAGTGATGTCATCATCGCCTGCTGCTTTCGTTCATGCACTTTGAACCACAACGGAGGTTCATTCCTTCGACTACGTTTCCTATTTGCTGAGAGATTTGTAGGTGGAAGGGCTTCTTCATAATCTCCGTGTGGTGGAGCTTCATCTTCAAAATCGCCTGCTTCGTCAGCTGATGCGCTTCTCGATGATGATGCTGCTGATGGTTGCAGCCTGTTGCTGGTGCGATGCACTGCACATATAAAACAAAATTACTCTTAACTTGCATTACAGATTGAGAACTACGTACATAACAAACAAGCATTGTTTATTTCTTTTGCCCTTGAGCCCTGGATGGTTGGATGAACGTTGGACAGTCTGAATTTAGTTTGTACTAAGAAACTGACCCAGTACCAATCAAGTTACTGTCTGCTGTCACTGTCAACATGTTGAGTGTCAGTCTCCAGGCCATAAGTGTTAAGTACTGGGTTTTCCATACCTTGTACACAAGTGAGTGGTGTGCAATCATCTGATGTGCTTCTTGATGCTGATGATGATGCTGCTGATGATGGTTGCAGCCAGTTGCTGGTGCGATGCACTGCACATATAAAACAAAATTACTCTTAACTAGCATTACAGATTGAGAACTACGTACATAACAAACAAGCATTGTTTATTTCTTTTGCCCTTGAGCCCTGGATGGTTGGATGAACGTTGGACAGTCTGAATTTAGTTTGTACTAAGAAACTGACCCAGTACCAATCAAGTTACTGTCTGCTGTCACTGTCAACATGTTGAGTGTCAGTCTCCAGGCCATAAGTGTTAAGTACTGGGTTTTCCATACCTTGTACACAAGTGAGTGGTGTGCAATCATCTGATGTGCTTGTTGATGATGCTGATGATGATGCTGCTGATGATGGTTGCAGCCAGTTGCTGGTGCGATGCACTGCACATATAAAACAAAATTACTCTTAACTTGCATTACAGATTGAGAACTACCTACATAACAAACAAGCATTGTTTATTTCTTTTGCCCTTGAGCCCTGGATGGTTGGATGAACGTTGGACAGTCTGAATTTAGTGTTTACTAAGAAACTGACCCAGTACCAATCAAGTCACTGTCTGCTGTCACTGTCAACATGTTGAGTGGCAGTCTCCAGGCCATAAGTGTTAAGTACTGGGTTTTCCATACCTTGTACACCGGTGAGTGGTGTGCAATCATCTGATGTGCTTCTTGATGCTGATGATGATGCTGCTGATGATGGTTGCAGCCGGTTGCTGGTGCGATGCACTGCACATATAAAACAAAATTACTCTTAACTTGCATTACAGATTGAGAACTACCTACATAACAAACAAGCATTGTTTATTTCTTTTGCCCTTGAGCCCTGGATGGTTGGATGAACGTTGGACAGTCTGAATTTAGTTTGTACTAAGAAACTGACCCAGTACCAATCAAGTCACTGTCTGCTGTCACTGTCAACATGTTGAGCAGCAGTCTCAGAGGTTAGATCCCCCTTTGTAAAAACCAACGTTTCATACCTTGTACACCAGACAAGGAAGATATGGTGAGTGGTGGCTGGATAGACGGGTCTTGGCGAGTCAGGTCAGTCATCTCTTCCAAGTATGTCCACGTCATCCTCCCTCGACCTGTTTTTTTGTGGCTGTCATTGATGATCTTCAAGCTGAAAAACAAACAAGTACATTAATTTACACAAAAGTGTTTACTATTTACCCTTCTAAACTGTTGTCCTGCAACAGTTATTAATTCACTTAGTAAATTAGAAACGGGTTTGCACCAATACCAATACTTTTTGACATTGGGATATATATGTATACCGCACTCTATCTTCAACCAAACCAAACAACCTCAAAGCGACTTAAGGCCCCAGTATCACCAGGACGGGGGTATATTTTGTCTTATTTCTGTTTTTTCTACACTAATTGGATTTTTCACATTAAATTTTGCCAAAAGCTTTATAAATACATATTCTACATAGAAAATATACTAAAAGTGCCACAATGTTCATTTTGTTGAGTAAAGAATTAAATCTAATTAAATATGCAAAATGTGCGTAGGTAAATCTGTCCACTCTTATAGTACACCTCAATCACTTCCTATTTGATTTATGGAGCTCATTTTCTGTCAATATACAACTTGTAGGGTGCTTTATGGTATGTTCTAGAACTAACTTGATAGAATGGAAAATAAATGTATTGTCGTGTACCAAAAATGACAAATGTTTTGGGTTAAAAGTCATAATTTTGAATGTATCCAAAATGACTCTGAAAACAGTTACACAAAATATCCTAGTACTTACCATAGCCCATATCAACACAAATACCTTTGCAAAATTTCACATCAATAGCTTAAAAACAAGTGAGTTATGGTTGCAGAAGTAATTGGGCATGCCCGTTTTTCAGAAAGTTTTGATCTAAATAATCAAGCGTTGGCAACAAGTGGGTCAAACAGTGATCGGACTTATCCAGAGGTGGCAACGTGTTACAGCTGTCAGCCTCTTTGACATTACAATAAAACAAGCACAAAGCGTTATCTTTTCAAGTGGGGCAATCAACATACTGATGAAAAATAGGGAAAAGTGTCTTCAAATTACACTTATTGAAGTCTCCAGTCAACAAACACAGTGCATCAGGCGACCTAGATTGATGATTGGCTAACACTCCCGCAACTGCTTCTGCAGCGGTCTTTTCATTAGGTGCGGGGTGAATATAAACAACACACAAAAGCATGTGGCTGTACTCGCATGGCAGGTAGTAATGCCGTAGGCCTACACACAACAGTTCGATGTCAGTTAAACAAATCTTCTCTTTCACAGTCACATGATTAGGATGGCACCATTGTTCATTGATTTAAGCACACACACTACCTCCCTTCTTCTTCCCCGTTGATTGAAAGTCCCTGTCAAGTCTAACATGAGAAAACCCATCCACAGCGATAGCTGAATCAGGATCGTTATCCGAAAGCCATGTCTTACTGAAGCAAAACAAACTGCACTGTCTGTAGATTCTGTCATGCGCAGTACACGCAAACAACTCATCCATCTTGTTCGATAGGGACTGAACATTCCCCATAATGACAGTAGGTAGCACTGGCTTACTCTTCCTCCTGCGGTTCGTCTGCCTCACTCCACCCCTCCTTCTCGGCTTTCTAGGCCTGGGAATCATCTTGGGGTAGTCCTGGCTCAAACGAAAGCCCACCTGCGTCGAAGCCGGTATTCAAAGCTCGTAGTTCCGCCATGTTGTTGGTAATCCCCATCGGTCCATCGACAAAGATCGCCGAGCCACAGACCATACAAACAGCCAGCCACACCAGCAACAGCACACACAGCATCTCCAAACATCTTGCTTCCATCTTTAAGTAAAAGGCTACAAGCAAAATGACTTTGAACTGGTGAAAACATACAAAACTATGGACCCAGTGCTGAAAACCAGGGGAGCAACAAGGGCAGCTCACCCAGCTATTATAACTAACAGAAGATAACACTTACCGGTTTTTCATGTTGTCCCATTTCTTTTGGGCCTTTTGTGCAGTCACACAACAACCTTTCTTAGCCATGTCTTGGGCCACCATTCCCCACACTTCAGCCTTCTTCAGTGTGGGGGAACTGAACAGATGTCGTCTGCTTCTGTATGCTGCCAGAAGCAGCAGCACATTTCTGTGGAGCCAGCGACCCTCTTCTCGTTCTGAAAAGATGAATTTGTTTTAATTGTAATTTTGTATATATTTTTATTAAGTGCAAAAATTACTCCATTCATTCTTTTAGCTACGCTGTTGCAAATTTACTGTGGTACAACATTTGAGTATGAGGCCTAGTTATCATAATTCATATGTCTACAATTTACATTTCAAACAACATTTTAAAATAGTAAACCCTTCTTTCCTGCAGAGCACACCACACCACAAAAGAAATGTAGCAAGAAGTTCCCAGATTGAAGATAATGTATTATTCTCAAAACACAAACAAATATTTGAAGCACTTCGGCCCCTTAGCGCCTAACATGTGTCAACACAAAACATCATTTTCACTGCGCATGTCAGTCTCAAAGAGTGAGTTGTCGTACATTTTCAATAATCGATTTCCCCATTTCCGAAGTTGGTAGAACACGTAGTTTTTAGACTCTGTAGCTGTGGATAAACTTCCAAAACACTGAATATAGGCAGTATAGATACTTTAACTTCAAGCACATCCTACCATTCTGGTGTTCATCAGGTTCTGCCGCACTTGGGTTACTTTCATCAGGTTCCACAGGTCCACGAAGGACTGTATGTAAGCATCCATCTGGCATATCGGTGTGGATGCCACCCACACAAACTTGTTCCAGGACCGCTCCCGCTCCCGACCCCAGACTTATCCCATGACTGGTGGCCAGCTCCCAAGCATATCCATGAAGTTGCCCGTGTCCATCTTGCCCTGAACATAAAATAATGGCAATGTCCCGAATTAGGCCACACGATTGGGAATCTCTGTGGATAAACATTTTATGTTTACATTGCCGTATTACTAACGCCAGGTGTACGTGACTGCATTGGGTCATAATGTTTACCAGTACATGTTTTGACCAACAACACAAAAGCACATTCTAAGAGTAAGAAACAACAATTGAACAAAACAATACTACAATGCTTGTGGAAAAACATCTACAACGGTGTAGATCTATTACTCGGTATATTTACTGGCAAAACATAGCTGAAGTAGGGTGTTTAGGTAGGTTACCTACCCAAATGGTACAACAACACACACGAGGACACGTGCATCGACTCATGAAATGAGTGGACTCCTCCACTTTCAGATTTGGCAGACATTATTGACTGATTCGGCCCGATCTGTGATCTAAACACCAGTTTTAACCTTTTCACTGCTGACGCTTTATGCAGAGTCTTATGCTAACGGATTTTCACGAACCTGACCCATGCTGTCTTAGTTTGGTTATATCTTCAAGTCTATTGAAGATACCCATGTAAAATAGCATACCAAATGAATGCTAACACGTCAACGATTATATTGACAATATTTATTTTTATATTACAGTTTCATGCTACACGCACGACAAAGATATATCAATGTAATGAACAAAAATTGAAGAAAAGAACACCACAACAACTGATAGTGAATGATGCTATAAACATTCAAACACAAGAATCATGCAAGTGGATAGAAGGAGGCAGTCTCTTGAGAAAGAGATTAAAGTTTCATGCTACACACAAAACAAAGATAAATCACTGTAATGTACAAAAATTGAAGAAAACCCCCCACAACAACTTACATATCCATGGTGAATGCTGCTAATAACATTCAAACACAAACGTCATGCATGTGGATAGAAGTAGGCAGTCTCTTCCTCTCTCTCTTGCAGTCAGCTGCTGTGCACCTGTAGAAAGAAAGTATTGCAAGCACTCACTAAATCTATTCACAAGAGTTGAGAAGGGGCATGGATGGGGTGGGGAAGAGGTACAAGCAATTCCCAGTGAACAAACACAATCTCCATGACTTCCTGTAAATCACACAGAATAGTCAAGCATGATTTCAAAATGAAACATGAACCTGGACATAACAAAATCCACTCTATTAGCAGACAGCTAAGTGATTAGTAAACACAATGAAACCATGACCCTGAAGAGACATAACATTCACAAGTTTGACAGCAACAACAACAATAGCAAAAACAAAGAGCTGTTATATCAGTGAAAACAATTCCCCAACCCCACTCCCAAGATAACAAAAACAACAGAGAGTAGAGCATATATTTGGTTTGAAAAGATGGGAAAAGCCGGAATAGTACAGAAAGTTACAATGTTTACACACACACATAGGCGATTTGCAGTAAATATTGTAACACACACCCTCAAGACAAATGAACTCACAGGTTAGAAGACCAAAACACGTAATTCTAACATAAACGATGCAAAAAGACATAACAAGGAGCTATGGAAGTGCATGGCATGAAACGCAATGTCCTCATATGCATTAGTCTGTCAGGATGGGAGTGTCACACTTCAATACGCCCCCTTTCTGAACGATACCACCCACCGAACGCCTCTGCACAAACTCTCTGGATCCAATCACTGCAGATCGCTCGTCCACGCTTCTATCAGAATCTAAACACTCACAAATACAGAAGAGAGATGATTCCATTACTGAAATAAGTAAACAAATAAGACAAGAAGCAGGGGAGACACGTATGTAACACTCACCACTTGGACCAGCTGCTTCATAGTCGGACGACTCTTGAGTCCATTCCTTCAATCCAAGGGTCGAAAAGTGGGTCGCTGGCATCAACAACACGAAGCTCTTCTTCATCCGAGTCAAAATCATCGTCGCTGTCAGGATCGTGAATGATTTCCAAAGGATCAGGATTATCCAATGCTCCAGAGGAGCTTCCACTCGCCACGTTGACTCAGGGCAAATTATACTATGCACAAAATCGCACACGCTCCCACAATATCGCCATTCCTTCCCCAAAACCGGGCTTTAGTGGTACTTCAATGTGAAGACCATTCCAGGGAAGTAACTCTGTAAGGATTTCAGTGATTTCTGAGCAATGCGGGAGGGGTCATACTATTTACCGAAATTCAATCTGCGCTAACGAGGCTAATCTTCGAAATAGGTTAGAAATGAGCATATTTGTCGTTATCCCCTTTTTTAATATGGTACATTTAAGCTATTCTAACTAAACCATAACTATATTTGACCAAATTACGTTAGAAACAGCAACATTTTGAAACCCATAGTCCATACATGCGGTCGCCGTTTCGGTATATTTCGATATGGGCGTCTCCATTTTGACCTCCATTTCGATGAGCAGACTGTGCTAAAAATCAAATTAGCTTATATTTCCTTATTTTGTTCACACATGGGAAATATATAAACAAATTAAACACAGCCAGAGCTCGATTAAACAAAATCACTATTGAATTTCAGTCCATAGTATTAAAGAAAAGAAGTATCAAGCGGAAGAGTGATGACCTGCAAATTCATTCAAAGATGTTAACCCATTTCCGTAAAATATAGATCCCTGGTTCCTGAGCATTTTTGGAGGGGAAAAAATCCATTGACCGGTTTCAAAATGTATTTTCTCTGCTTGTGTACAAGATATTTTGATGATTCAAACACTGTAAGAAAGCTTATATTCTTGGCTTTCTAGTTATGTCAAGTATTTGCCTCTCTTACAAATACTTTTGTTTTGCCATTTTAAGACAAATGAACAAAATAACAGAAAATGACAATTCTCTGCACTTTTACAACCTGTTGTAAATAAAATCATGAATTACAATTCAACAGTTTTAACTGTAAATGAATGTGAACCATTTATCAATCATGTGAGTAATTTACAGTAACATCCATGATTTACAAAGTATTTCACACAAAATCAAATGAAACTTGCTGTGATAGCAGCATTTTACCATTCTCCGTCTTCACTTGCACATTTGCATTTTTCTCCTTTTTTGGTCAATGTATGTATATCAATTAGCCACTGATTTGTAAATAATATATTGTGCTTTGTTATTATGTCATCATTTTTCACACAATAAGAACAGTGCTCTACACAGCATCATAATATAAAAGAGAAATAAAATCTTCATACATGACATGAACATCTTTCTACCACAGCATATGATTGTTATCTTCATTAAACTTTCACAGATGACACAATAATTAACATGGGCACAAATACTAACCATTTTGGCATCATCTCTGAACATTTATGAGATTGTTAAACATTAATTCTTCATTTTCTGGACTGGTGGATATGACATCCTGACGTCAGTGAAATTGTTGTCTTTACAACTTGTGCAAACACATCTCATGCATATACATACCTTGGCATTTTCATGCAGAAATCAAGCAAAGTAATCCACATTTTGGTGAGTGGGTTGTAGATGTAGGATTCCACACAGATCTTGAAGCAATCCAGAATCGTTAAATATCCAGTCCAAGCACAATTACACCAAAAGAGTCTAATATGTCAGGCACCTGTTCGGTTGAAAGTTTCTTCAGAGCGTTGGGTTAAACCTGCGTACTTCCATTAACTTGCTGCTCTGGGTTCACCGACATCTCCATCCGATTCTCGCCTCCTCCACCTTGTTCGATGTCTAATCTGTCAGGTTCGTCACCAACTTCGACCGATTCTGGGTCTAATTCCACTTCAATGTCACTTCCCTCACTCATATCAGATCCTTCGTCAGCCATTTTGACAAAACGTTCCAAAAATCGCAATGTCACAAGATTAAAACATCAATAACTTGGATTCTACATCACCGATGGCGACGAACTCTTCGCAACGTCAACGCAGCCAAATTGCAGATTTCCAACAATTCCCTGCGATGTTGATAGGCCGACAAGATTGACTTGCCTCAATCCGTTTTACAGAGCAGGGCCGGGTTTGAAAATGCGAAGATCTCGGTAGATCTACGCAGATCTCGCCGAATGGGCAGTTTCATTCTTTGCTTGCTATCGAGCCAGTCGTAGACGAACGTAGATTGAGCGAGGCAGATTGAGAGGTTCTTCCTTTTAAGATTCAAGATGGCGGACAGCATGAGTACAGTGCGCGCCGCCATCTTGGAGACAAATGTTCGGCGTGGATGCGTTGACCTGCATTCGATGTGTAAACTGTAGGAGGTTTCACGATCTATTAATGCATTCAACATACACCTTTGATAAATTAATGCTGTGCATGGCTTATATTTTCTTTGGATGGGTTGCTAGTATCTCGAAATAGAGCGTTTTCTGAATGAACCGGCAACACGTCGGCCATTGACATGTGGCGAGTTCACCTCTTGTCGTGACGTCTACGCATGCGCATTACTTCGTCACGTTGGGTAGTTTTTTTTTTAGCTAGCTCTTGCTGCGAAGCAAGATCTTGATACCAAGATCGACTACCTATTTTCAAACCCGGCCCAGAGATGCGCATCCGTCGGTAACGGTAGATGCAACGTGGGCGTCGCATCCGGCGCAAATGGGTTCAATTAAGACAACCACATAGTATACACCATTCATTTCATAGACATTTCTGTCACCGACATGGACTGATCGAAATGAAGGAAAGAATGGCGGCGCCCATATGCATCGATATGGAGACCGCGTGGCTTCAAAATATTCCTGTTTTAACGTAATTTGGTCAAATATAGTTATGGTTTAATTAAAATAGCTTAAATATATCATACTCAAGAAGGGGATAACGATATATTTGCTCATTTCTCAGCCATTTCGAAGACATTAGCACCATTTCGGTACATAGCATGACTGATGCTGGAGATTGTATAGAAACTAAGAAAGCGTACAACGTACGTCTGTGCAGCATTGCTAACTGCCCACAGAGGACGTACGACGTATGTCTACAGCGCAGTGAAACAAGCACTCACCGGTCTGCAACTGCTCCCAACTGGCAGTTGGGACGGTTACATTAAAAAAACTAGAATCTTGAAAGACAAAGCCAAGCTTCGTGTGTCCCGCCGCCGCCATTGTTTCTCGTTATTCTCGCTAGGCGGAACACCTTTCAGTGGTGCTTGCGAAGTCTCGCCTAGGCCTCGTTTTCCTCGCAGCGAGAGCGTTGAGAATGCTTGGTTATCTTGCTTTCCTTGGTAAATCTTGGCAAATCTCGCCGTTTTCAACTTGCGTACTCGCCTAGGCCTCGTTTTCCTCGTAGCGAGAGCGTTCAGAATCCTTGCTTTCCTTGCTTTCCTTGGTAAATCTTGGCGAATCTCGCTGTTTGCAACACGCCCCTGGGGTCAGGTCATGGTTTGGTTAAAAAAATGGTGTCGCCATGGTAACCGGAAGTGAGCACAAACAAGATGGTGCCGAAACCTCAAATGCTCTGATTTGACCGAAATTTGGTGAGTTTGTAGGTAAAGACAAATGATGAAGATCTGTGAACACATTTTTTGGTTACCATGGTTAGGTATCGAGAAAAACAAAATTTCGGCTGAAGACTTTGGACCACTGTGTGGAAGGCGGCAAAGCGACCTGAGACACTGAACTTCCCACCGACTTTAAACTGTGTATGGGGTTGTGTGGGCCGGGTTCAGGTCATGGTGGGGTAAAAAAATGGTGTCGCCATGGTAACCGGAAGTGGGCACAAACAAGATGGTCGCCAAAAACTCAAAGTGCTCCGATTTGACCAAAATTTGGTGTGTGGGTAGGTAAAGTCATATGATGAAGATAAATTATGTGAACAAATCTTTTCGTTATCATGGTTACGTAATGAGAAAAACAAAATGGCGGCTAAAGAATTTGGTTTTTGTATGTGGCTTTGGAGCTTTGCAAAATGCCTGGCCACGAAGAGGCTAGTCTCTATATATATTTTAGCTGTCTGTGTGTCTGTGTGCGTGTGTGTGACACTTATACGTTTCCACAGTTTTATTCCCATCCACTTGAAACTTGGCATGGGGTTAGGTGTGGGCAGGGGTCAGGTCATCGTGGTGTTAAAAAAATGGTGTTTCCATGGTGACCGGAAGTGGGCACAAACAAGATGGCCGCCGAAAACTCAAAATGCTCCGATTTGACAGAAATTTGGTGTGTGGGTATGTACAGTCGAATGAGACACATGAGTTTCCATCGACTTAAAACTTGGTATCAGGTTAGGTGTGGGCCGGGGTCAGTCATGGTGAGATTTAAAAATGGTGTCACCATGCTAACCTGAAGGGGGCACAAACAAGATGGCCACCGAAAACTCAAAGAGCTCCGATTTGACCGAAATTTGGTGTGTGGGTAGGTAAAGTCATTTGATGAAGATCTGTACAATAATTTTTTGGTTGTCATGCTTTCGTGACGAGAAAAACAAAATAGCAGCTGAAGAATTTGGACGACTATGTCGAAGGTTTCGAAGCCGCCTGAGACACAGGAGTTCCCATTGACTTAAAACTTGGTATGGGGTTAGGTGTGGGCCGGGGTCAGGTCATTCGTGTGTTAAAAAAGTGGTGTTGCCATGGTAACCGGAAGTAAGCACAAACAAGATTCCCTATGAAAACTCAAAGTCCTCCAATTTCACTGAAATTTGATGTGTGGGTAGGTAAAGTCAAATGATGAAGATCTGTGAACGAATTTTTTTACTCATCATAGTTACGTAATGCGAAAAATAAAATAGCTGCTGAAGATTTTGGCTTTGTATGTGGCTTTGCAAAGTGCCTGGCCGCGAATAGGCTAGTCTATATATATAAGTGAGCTGTCTGTCTGTCTGTGTGTGTGAGACACTAATACGTTTCCACAGTTTTATTCCCATCCACTTGAAACTTGGTATGGGGTTAGGTGTGGGCCGCGGTCGGGTCATGGTGGGGTAAAAAAAATGATGTTGCCATGGTTACCGGAGGTGGGCACAAACAAGATGGCAGCCAAAAACTCAACGTCCTCCGATTTGACCGAAATTTGGTGTGTGGGTTGGTAAAGTCAGATGATGAAGATCTGTCAACACATGGTTTGGTTGTCATGGTTACGCGATGAGAAAAACGAAATGGCGGCTGAAGACTGTATACCAGTGTGTCAAAGGCCTGAGACACAGGAGTTCCCATCGACTTGAAACTTGGTATGGGGTTAGGTGTGGGCCGGGGACAGGTCATGGTAGGGTTAAAAAATGGTGTTGCCATGATAACCGGAAGTGGGCACAAACAAGAGGGCCGTCGAAAACTCAAAGTGCTCTGATTTGACTGAAATGTGGTGTGTGGGTAGGTGAAGTCAAGTGATGAAGGTCTGAGGAAAACATTTTGGTTGTCATGGTTACATGACGAGAAAAACAAAATGGCGGCTGAAGAATTTGGAGGACTGTGTCGAAGGCGGCAAAGCTGCCAGAGACACAGGAATTCCCATCGACTTAAATCTTGGTATGGGGTTAGGTGTGGGCCGGGGTCAGGTGATGATAGGAATAAAAAATGGTGTTGCCATGGTAACCGCAAGTGGCCACAAACAAGATGGCCACCGAAAACTCAAAATGCTCCGATTTGACCGAACTTTTGTGTGTGGGTAGGTAAAGTCATATGATGAAGATCTGTGAACCAACTTTTTGGTTACCATGGTTACGTAATGAGAAAAACAAATAGGCGGCTGAAGACTTTGGTTGACTGTGTCGAAGGCGGCAAAGCCGCCTGAGACACAGGAGTACACATCGACTTAAAACTTGGTATGGGGCTAGGTGTGTGCCGGGGTCAGGTCAAGGTGGGGTAAAGAAAATGGTGTTGCAATGGTAACCGGAAGTGGGCACAAACAAGATGGCCGCCGAAAACTCAATTTGGTGTGTGGGTAGGTAAAGTCAAATGATGAAGATCTGTGAACAAATTTGTTAGTTATCATGGAACGTAATGAGAAAAACAAAATGGCGGCTGAAGAATTTGGACGACTGTGTCAATGGCGGCGAAGCCGCCTGAGACACAGGAGGACACAGTTTTATTCCCATCGACTTAAAACTTGGTATGGGGTTAGGTCTTGGCCGGGGTCAGGTCATGGTGGGTTAAAAAAATGGTGTTGCCATGGTAAATAATTTTGGTTACCATGGTTACGTGTCGAGAAAAACAAAATGACGGCTGAAGAATTTGGACGATTGTGTCGAAGGCGACGAAGCCGCCTGATATACAGGAGTTCCTACTGACTTAAAACTTGGTATGGGGTTAGGTGTGACCTGGGGTCAGGTCATGGTTTGGTTAAAAAAATGGTGTCGCCATGGTAACCGGAAGTGAGCACAAACAAGATGGTGCCGAAACCTCAAATGCTCTGATTTGACCGAAATTTGGTGAGTTTGTAGGTAAAGACAAATGATGAAGATCTGTGAACACATTTTTTAGTTACCATGGTTAGGTAACGAGAAAAACAAAATTTTGCTCAAAAATTTGGACCACTGTGTGGAAGGCGGCAAAGTGACCTGAGACACTGAAGCTCCCACCGACTTTAAACTGTGTATGGGGTTGTGTGGGCCTGGTTCAGGTCATGGTGGGGTTAAAAAAATGGTGTCGCCATGGTAACCGGGAGTGGGCACAAACAAGATGGCCGCCGAAAACTCAAAATGCTCCGATTTGACAGAAATTTGGTGTGTGGGTATGTACAGTCGAATGAGACACATGAGTTTCCATCGACTTAAAACTTGGTATCAGGTTAGGTGTGGGCCGGGGTCAAACATGGTGAGATTTAATAATGGTGTCACCATGCTAACCGGAAGGGGGCACAAACAAGATGGCCACCGAAAACTCAAAGAGCTCCGATTTGACCGAAATTTGGTGTGTGGGTAGGTAAAGTCATTTGATGAAGATCTGTGCCCGTATTCACAACGGCGATTTATCGGCGATTTATTTTATCCTCGATTTATCTCTAAACTCAGACGATTCCAAATGCCTTTTCCGCTCTCCCTTGGCTGGAAACCAGTATATATAGCAAAGCGCAACCTAGGATCCTCTGACGAGCGTACCTTATCTAACCGATCAAGATAACCCGGGCTTAGGGGATAAATCGAGTGTTAAAAAGATAAATCGCCGTTGTGAATACGGGCCCTGTACAATAATTTTTGGTTAAAATGCTTTAGTGACAAGAAAAACAAAATAGCAGCTGAAGAATTTGGACAACTATGTCGAAGGTTTCGAAGCCGCCTGAGACACAGGAGTTCCCATTGACTTAAAACTTGGTATGGGGTTAGGTGTGGGCCGGGGTCAGGTCATTCGTGTGTTAAAAAAGTGGTGTTGCCATGGTAACCGGAAGTAAGCACAAACAAGATTCCCTATGAAAACTCAAAGTCCTCCAATTTCACTGAAATTTGATGTGTGGGTAGGTAAAGTCAAATGATGAAGATCTGTGAACGAATTTTTTTACTCATCATAGTTACGTAATGCGAAAAATAAAATAGCTGCTGAAGATTTTGGCTTTGTATGTGGCTTTGCAAAGTGCCTGGCCGCGAATAGGCTAGTCTATATATATAAGTGAGCTGTCTGTCTGTCTGTGTGTGTGAGACACTAATACGTTTCCACAGTTTTATTCCCATCCACTTGAAACTTGGTATGGGGTTAGGTGTGGGCCGCGGTCGGGTCATGGTGGGGTAAAAAAAATGATGTTGCCATGGTTACCGGAGGTGGGCACAAACAAGATGGCAGCCAAAAACTCAACTTCCTCCGATTTGACCGAAATTTGGTGTGTGGGTTGGTAAAGTCAGATGATGAAGATCTGTCAACACATGGTTTGGTTGTTATGGTTACGCGATGAGAAAAACGAAATAGAGGCTGAAGACTGTATACCAGTGTGTCAAAGGCGGCGAAGCCGCCTGAGACACAGGAGTTCCCATTGACTTGAAACTTGGTATGGGGTTAGGTGTGGGCCGGGGTCAGGTCATGGTGGGGTTAAAAAAATGGTGTTGCCATGATAACCGGAAGTGGGGACAAACAAGAGGGCCGTCGAAAACTCAAAGTGCTCTGATTTGACTGAAATGTTATGTGTGGGTAGGTGAAGTCAAGTGATGAAGATCTGGGGAAAACATTTTGGTTGTAATGGTTACATGACGAGAAAAACAAAATGGCGGCTGAAGAATTTAAAGGACTGTGTCGAAGGCGGCAAGGCCGCCTGAGACACAGGAATACACATCGACTTAAAACTTGGTATGGGGCTAGGTGTGTGCCGGGGTCAGGTCAAGGTGGGGTAAAGAAAATGGTGTTGCAATGGTAAGCGGAAGTGGGCACAAACAAGATGGCCGCCGAAAACTCAATTTGGTATGAGGGTAGGTAAAGTCAAATGATGAAGATCTTTGAACAAATTTGTTAGTTATCATGGAACGTAATGAGAAAGACAAAATGGCGGCTGAAGAATTTGGACGACTGTGTCAATGGCGGCGAAGCCGCCTGAGACACAGGAGGACACAGTTTTATTCCCATCGACTTAAAACTTGGTATGGGGTTAGGTCTAGGCCGGGGTCAGGTCAGGGTGGGTTAAAAAAATGGTGTTGCCATGGTAAATAATTTTGGTTACCATGGTTACGTGTCGAGAAAAACAAAATGACGGCTGAAGAATTAGGACGATTGTGTCGAAGGCGACGAAGCCGCCTGATATACAGGAGTTCCTACTGACTTAAAACTTGGTATGGGGGTAGCTGTGACCTGGGGTCAGGTCATGGTTTGGTTAAAAAAATGGTGTCGCCATGGTAACCGGAAGATGGTGCCGAAACCTCAAATGCTCCGATTTTACCGAAATTTGGTGAGTTTGTAGGTAAAGACAAATAATAAAGATCTGTGAAAAAAATTTTTGGTTACCATGGTTAGGTAACGAGAAAAACAAAATTTTGCTCAAGAATTTGGACCACTGTGTGGAAGGCGGCAATGCGACCTGAGACACTGAAGTTCCCACCGACTTTAAACTGTGTATGGGGTTGTGTGGGCCGGGTTCAGGTCATGGGGGGGGAAAACAATGGTGTCGCCATGGTAACCGGAAGTGGGCACACACAAGATGGTCGCCAAAAACTCAAAGTGCTCCGATTTGACCAAAATTTGGTGTGTGGGTAGGTAAAGTCATATGATGAAGATAAATTATGTGAACAAATCTTTTCGTTATCATGGTTACGTAATGAGAAAAACAAAATGGCGGCTAAAGCATTTGGTTCTTGTATGTAGCTTTGGAGCTTTGCAAAATGCCTGGCCACGAAGAGGCTAGTCTCTATATATATTTTAGCTGTCTGTGTGTCTGTGTGCGTGTGTGTGACACTTATACGTTTCCACAGTTTTATTCCCATCCACTTGAAACTTGGCATGGGGTTAGGTCATCGTGGTGTAAAAAAAATGGTGTTTCCATGGTGACCGGAAGTGGGCACAAACATGATGGCCGCCGAAAACTCAAAATGCTCCGATTTGACAGAAATTTGGTGTGTGGGTATGTACAGTCGAATGAGACACATGAGTTACCATCGACTTAAAACTTGGTATCAGGTTAGGTGTGGGCCGGGGTCAGTCATGGTGAGATTTAAAAATGGTGTCACCATGCTAACCGGAAGGGGGCACAAACAAGATGGCCACCGAAAACTCAAAGAGCTCCGATTTGACCGAAATTTGGTGTGTGGGTAGGTAAAGTCATTTGATGAAGATCTGTACAATAATTTTTTGGTTGTCATGCTTTCGTGACGAGAAAAACAAAATAGCGGCTGAAGAATTTGGACGACTATGTTGCAAAGTTCCTGGCCGCGAAGTGGCTAGTCTATATATATAAGTGAGCTGTCTGTCTGTCTGTCTGTGTGTGTGAGACACTTATACGTTTCCACAGTTTTATTCCCATCCACTTGAAACTTGGTACGGGGTTAGGTGTGGGCCGCGGTCGGGTCATGGTGGGGTGAAAAAAAAAATGTTGCCATGGTTACCGGAGGTGGGCACAAACAAGATGGCAGCCAAAAGCTCAACGTCCTCCGATTTGAGCGAAATTTGGTGTGTGGGTTGGTAAAGTCAGATGATGAAGATCTGTCAACACATGGTTTGGTTGTCATGGTTACGCGATGAGAAAAACGAAATGGCGGCTGAAGACTTTGGACCAGTGTGTCGAAGGCGGCGAAGCCGCCTGAGACACAGGAGTTCCCATCGACTTTAAACTTGGTATGGGGTTAGGTTGTGGCCGGGAACAGGTCATGGTGGGGTTAAAAAATGGTGTTGCCATGATAACCGGAAGTGGGCACAAACAAGAGGACCGTTGAAAACTCAAAGTGCTCTGATTTGACTGAAATGTGGTGTGTGGGTAGGTGAAGTCAAGTGATGAAGATCTGGGGAAAACATTTTGGTTGTCATAGTTACATGACGAGAAAAAAAAATAGGCGGCTGAAGAATTTGGACCACTGTGTGGAAGGCGGCAAAGCGACCTGAGACACTGAAGTTCCCACCGACTTTAAACTGTGAATGGGGTTAGGTGTGGGCAGGGGTCAGGTCATCGTGGTGTTAAAAAAATGGTGTTTCCATGGTGACCGGAAGTGGGCACAAACAAGATGGCCGCCGAAAACTCAAAATGCTCCGATTTGACAGAAATTTGGTGTGTGGGTATGTACAGTCGAATGAGACACATGAGTTTCCATCGACTTAAAACTTGGTATCAGGTTAGGTGTGGGCCGGGGTCAGTCATGGTGAGATTTAAAAATGGTGTCACCATGCTAACCGGAAGGGGGCACAAACAAGATGGCCACCGAAAACTCAAAGAGCTCCGATTTGACCGAAATTTGGTGTGTGGGTAGGTAAAGTCATTTGATGAAGATCTGTACAATAATTTTTTGGTTGTCATGCTTTCGTGACGAGAAAAACAAAATAGCAGCTGAAGAATTTGGACGACTATGTCGAAGGTTTCGAAGCCGCCTGAGACACAGGAGTTCCCATTGACTTAAAACTTGGTATGGGGTTAGGTGTGGGCCGGGGTCAGGTCATGGTGGTGTTAAGAAATTGCTGTTGCCATGGTAACCGGAAGTAAGCACAAACAAGATTCCCTATGAAAACTCAAAGTCCTCCAATTTCACTGAAATTTGATGTGTGGGTAGGTAAAGTCAAATGATGAAGATCTGTGAACGAATTTTTTTACTCATCATAGTTACGTAATGCGACAAATAAAATAGCTGCAGAAGATTTTGGCTTTGTATGTGGCTTTGCAAAGTGCCTGGCCGCAAAGTGGCTAGTCTATATATGTTACAGGCATTATGTTAAACCAGGCATTAAGTGTAATGAATGAACATTTCAGTCATTAAACGAAATGACTATTTCACTCAGTCATTTCATGAAATGACTAAAATCATTAGGCATTACACTTAATGCCTGAAATTTACTTTTAGGCATTTTACATAATGCCTAAAAGTTTTTAACATGTTAATGTACTTATCTGTTGTCAATAAAACAGAAATCAAAGAGCATTTCTTCAGTTATTTTATTAAACATTTGATTCTAAACAATTGCAGTCATTAAATAAACATTTAAAGCTCAAGTGACAACATTATTTCTGCAAGGCCGCACATTTTAAATGTTTGTCTCTGTCAATGTCACTGTTCTTCTGTTCGCTGCTATACTTTTTTTGTGAAGTCAGTTATTTGTTACAGCATGTGTGGCTGTTATGGCAACGGCTGTTGCACTTCAACTGTGCTTTGAAACATTTACATTTCAAGGTAGAACATTTGTTCTGCAAGGCAGCACAATTGCATTTTACGAAACCTTGACCGCCAGATGTTGTACGTTTCAGTGCTTCACGAAGTGAAACATGTTTGTCTCTGTCAATGTCACTGTTTCGTAGTAGCTGTTGAGGACAGAGAGTGAAGTCAGCTCGTGTGTACTTATTAGAAAGGATACCCTGTCTTGTGGCAATGGTGTAGAGGTCATCCCTGGTGATGTTGGCGTATTTGTCAGCAAGCTGTTTTGTCATTCTGTCGCGTCCACCATGGCCAGTGGCAATGTGGGCTCTCTTGATGGCGTCATATGTGTCCTCGATAGAGACGTAGTACAATGGCCGCTCATCAGGGGTTTTGCGTCTTTTGATTAGCCTCTCGATGTCACCACACTGCAGGACTTCGTACTTGCAATAACAAACATGATTGGTGATTGCTAATTGTTCAGTAGTTGTCTAAATTATTATTTTTAATAGCGGCTGGAGCAACTTCGCATTTCCCTGTGTTTGGCAACAAAGATGTTATATTTACTTTTTAAAGGGGGAAGCTACGTATGTAACAAGTCCTGCCAACCAGTATAAAATCACTTACAAGTTTGTTCAGAAGGTAATAGTATCCCTTGCGAGACTTGGAACCTGTCTTCAGATCCTGTATTGTTTGAAAGTACGCATCCTTTGTTATGAAGAGTCTGTTGTTCTTCTCAAATAAATTGTATATTTCTCTTTTGAACAAACTTTCATAGTCAGTGGGCTGCTGCTCTGAATGTGAATATGATCTGACACCAAGCATCCACAACAGAGAATGTGATTAATATGAACTCGCTCATTGATTGAAACAGGAACATTTTCATGTGATTAATCAATCACTCATTGGCTGAAATATGGATTGTGATTAATCACTCACTCACTCATCAGAGAATGTAACCGGCATTGGTCGAAAACAAGTCTAAACTCTCACTCAGGTCATTTTGTTTGTTGCCTAAGAAGCAATCCAGGCAACAAATGTAATATGAATCTGAAAATGTCAGGCATTATGTGTAATGCCTAGAGATTTTAGTCATTTCATGAAATGACTGAGTGAAATAGTCATTTCGTTTAATGACTGAAATGTTCAGTCATTACACTTAATGCCTGGTTTAACATAATGCCTGTAACATATATATAAGTGAGCTGTCTGTCTGTCTGTCTGTGTGTGTGAGACACTTATACGTTTCCACAGTTTTTTTCCCATCCACTTGAAACTTGGTACGGGGTTAGGTGTGGGCCGCGGTCGGGTCATGGTGGGGTGAAAAAAAATGATGTTGCCATGGTTACCGGAGGTGGGCACAAACAAGATGGCAGCCAAAAACTCAACGTCCTCCGATTTGACCGAAATTTGGTGTGTGGGTTGGTAAAGTCAGATGATGAAGATCTGTCAACACATGGTTTGGTTGTCATGGTTACGCGATGAGAAAAACGAAATGGCGGCTGAAGACTTTGGACCAGTGTGTCGAAGGCGGCGAAGCCGCCTGAGACACAGGAGTTCCCATCGACTTGAAACTTGGTATGGGGTTAGGTGTGGGCCGGGGTCAGGTCATGGTGGGGTTAAAAAAATGGTGTTGCCATGATAACCGGAAGTGGGCACAAACAAGAGGGCCGTCGAAAACTCAAAGTGCTCTGATTTGACTGAAATGTGGTGTGTGGGTAGGTGAAGTCAAGTGATGAAGATCTGGGGAAAACATTTTGGTTGTCATGGTTACATGACGAGAAAAACTCAATGGCGGCGGAAGAATTTGGAGGACTGTGTCAAAGGCGACTAAGCCGCCAGAGACACAGGAGATCCCTTCCACTTAAATCTTGGTATGGGGTTAGGTGTGGGCCGGGGTCAGGTGATGGTAGGAATAAAAAATGGTGTTGCCATGGTAACCGGAAGTGGCCACAAACAAGATGGCCGCCGAAAACTCAAAGTGCTTCGATCTGACCGAAATTTGGTGTGTGGGTATATAAAATCATATGATGAAGATATGTGAACCAACTTTTTGGTTACCATGGTTACGTAATGAGAAAAACAAATAGGCGGCTCAAGAATTTGGACGACTGTGTCGAAGGCGGCAAAGCCGCCTGAGACACAGGAGTACACATCGACTTAAAACTTGGTATGGGGCTAGGTGTGTGCCGGGGTCAGGTCAAGGTGGGGTAAAGAAAATGGTGTTGCAATGGTAACCGGAAGTGGGCACAAACAAGATGGCCGCCGAAAACTCAATTTGGTGTGTGGGTAGGTAAAGTCAAATGATGAAGATCTGTGAACAAATTTGTTAGTTATCATGGAACATAATGAGAAAAACAAAACGGCGGCTGAAGAATTTGGACGACTGTGTCGAAGGGGGCGAATCCGCCTGAGACACAGGAGGACACAGTTTTATTCCCATCGACTTAAAACTTGGTATGGGGTTAGGTCTTGGCTGGGGTCAGGTCATGGTGGGTTAAAAAAATGGTGTCCATGGTAAACAAATTTGGTGACCGTGGTTACGTGTCGAGAAAAACAAAATGACGGCTGAAGAATTAGGACGGTTGTGTCGAAGGCGACGAAGCCGCCTGATATACAGGAGTTCCTACTGACTTAAAACTTGGTATGGGGTTAGGTGTGACCTGGGGTCAGGTCATGGTTTGGTTAAAAAAAATGCTGTCGCCATGGTAACCGGAAGTGAGCACAAACAAGATGGTGCCGAAACCTCAAATGCTCTGATTTGACCGAAATTTGGTGAGTTTGTAGGTAAAGACAAATTATGAAGATATGTGAACAAATTTTTTGGTTACCATGGTTATGTATCGAGAAAAACAAAATTTCGGCTGAATAATTTGGACCACTGTGTGGAAGGCGGCAAAGCGACCTGAGACACTGAAGTTCCCACCGACTTTAAACAGTGTATGGGGTTGTGTGGGCCGGGTTCAGGTCATGGTGGGGTTAACAAATGGTGTCGCCATGGTAACCGGAAGTGGGCACAAACAAGATGGTCGCCAAAAACTCAAAGTGCTCCAATTTGACCAAAATTTGGTGTGTGGGTAGGTAAAGTCATATGATGAAGATAAATTATGTGAACAAATCTTTTCGTTATCAAGGTTACGTAATGAGAAAAACAAAATGGCGGCTAAAGCATTTGGTTTTTGTATGTGGCTTAGGAGCTTTGCAAAATGCCTGGCCACGAAGAGGCTAGTCTCTATATATATTTTAGCTGTCTGTGTGTCTGTGTGCGTGTGCGTGACACTTAGTTTCCACAGTTGTATTCCCATCCACTTGAAACTTGGCAGGGGGTTAGGTGTGGGCAGGGGTCAGGTCATCGTGGTGTTAAAAAAATGGTGTTTCCATGGTGACCGGAAGTGGGCACAAACAAGATGGCCGCCGAAAACTCAAAATGCTCCGATTTGACAGAAATTTAGTGTGTGGGTATGTACAGTCGAATGAGACACATGAGTTTCCATCGACTTAAAACTTGGTATCAGGTTAGGTGTGGGCCGGGGTCAGTCATGGTGAGATTTAAAAATGGTGTCACCATGCTAACCGGAAGGGGG
>JAWQFJ010008859.1:12500-32747 GCA_034096865.1 Theodoxus fluviatilis | reverse complement strand
CCCCCCCCCCCCACCCCCCCCCCCCCCTCCCACCCCCCCCCCCCCCCCCCCCCCCCCCTCCCCCCCCACAGCTTCCCAGTCAAACTTTTTTTCAAAACGCAAGGAAAACAGAAAGACGACTTTTTCTACTAAGACAGCCCCCCCCCCCCCCCCCCCCCCCCCCCCCCCCCCCCCCCCCCCCCCCCCCCCCCCCCCCCCCCCCCCAGTACTTTACTTCTCCTGTCAGAAATTTACACGTACTTTTTGCAATGCATTGATTGATTGATTAAATTATTATTTCACATTACTCCGACATTTACTCCTGAGACTAAACCTGCATCCCAAAGTCATCATGAAACGCACAGAACACGGAAAGAGTAAATGACGAATTTCTGTTACGATATTCCGCCAAGGACAGTCGGGAAAACTTCAACAGTTTATGAAAATGTAAAAGTGAAATTTGGAACAAAACCAGAATAACGTTACTGGACAGTAAACGCTCAATGGGCAGGCAACATTTACGTCGGTGTTTTGTGAGTTGGTGCTTTTGTTTTCAAACAGAAAAGGACCAAGTTGAACTTGTGGGTTCAGTATTCAGACAAGGATGCATGGATTTAAAGTGAAAAAATAGGGGGGGGGGGGAGATAGAATTTGCCATCTCAAACATCCTACGCACATGGTTACATCTTCATTCATTTTTATTACACCTGAGCGTTGTGACGGTTATACGAATATATCAGAGTTAGCTGTCACCCATCGCTAACAGTCAGACACATGAGGAAAAACGTATTGAAAAGTGTCGATTCCAGGACAATGCACTCACTGTCATCGTCGCTGTCACTGCCACGCTTCCTTTACGACAACTGACACTGCCAAGCTTCCTTTACGACAACTGACACTGCCACGCTTCCTTTACGACAACTGACACTGCCACGCTTCCTTTACGACAAGTGACACTGCCACGCTTCCTTTACGACAACTGACACTGCCACGCTTCCTTTACGACACGTGACACTGCCACGCTTCCTTTACGACAACTGACACTGCCACGCTTCCTTTACGACAAGTGACACTGCCACGCTTCCTTTACGACACGTGACACTGCCACGCTTCCTTTACGACAAGTGACACTGCCACGCTTCCTTTACGACAACTGACACTGCCACGCTTCCTTTACGACCACTGTCACTGCCACGCTTCCTTTACGACAAGTGACACTGCCACGCTTCCTTGACGACAACTGACACTGCCACGCTTCCTTTACGACCACTGTCACTGCCACGCTTCCTTTACGACCACTGACACTGAGCCCTAAACCTTCTTAGTTGGATGCGTGAGCTAAAAACCTTGGACTTTTTTTTTTCGTTTTCCCCAGCGTAAGACGCCGTGCAGGGAACGAACCCACACTCCGCGCACACCACGGAGGCGACTGGAAAATGCGACAGAAACTCGGGACTTTCTTCCTTCCAGTCCGAGGCAGGGCAGGGCAGGGGAGCAGGGCAGGGGGACAGGGCAGGGGGACAGGGCAGGGGGACAGGGCAGGGTGGCGGGGCAGAAGGGTAGGGCAGGGTGGGGGGCAGGGCAGGGGGCAGGGCAGGAGGGGGGCAGGAGGGCAGGACAGGGGGGCATGGGGTGGGGCAGGGAGGGCAGGGCAGGGGGGCGGGGCAGGGGGGCAGGGCAGGGGGGGCTGGGTAGGAGGGTAGGGGGGCGGGGCAGGAGGGCAGGGGGGCAGGGCAGGGGGCATCTCCTCTCCAGCCCTGCAGGGCAGGCTCTCACCAGTGGCAGGAGCATTTGCGAGGCGGAGACGGCCAGGAGTGTTTGCCCGACATTAGTGTGGATTCCGGGGCGTGGTAATTGCGGGGAGAGGATGGGTGGTCTCCACACCCAGTCGTGCAACACGTCCTCACCGCCCGCCACAGCCCGCTCCCCTTTGTCCCCGCCGCCCCGCTCTTTGGTGGCGGGGCGCGAAGTGGCTGCAAGTGGTCCCGGCCTCTGTGGAGCGCCGGCACAGCGCAGTCGTACAATAATACGTGGATCTATTAGCTCGACGAGCTGCGGGGCCCCTCTGGCTGTTTGCCCTGACGAGGCTGGACAATGGCGCTCGCTTTGCCTGCAAACTGCGCGGCCGGCGAAGAGGAATGGAAAACCCGCGCTCAATGCAGGTTGCAAAATGAGCGCTTATCGCATTTATCTTTCTTTGTGTACCTTTTCTATCAATGTATTTTACGAGTGAAGAGTCGAGCCAGTGCCACCCACGGCTGGAGGGCGGAGAAGAGCGGCCAGGGGCCCTCGGCGCTGCTCCGCTGTTTGGTCACCATTCTCCCTGGGCCGTCCTCAGCGCGGCAGCGGTCCGCCTCGGCACGACCTGCACGTGGAGTAGGGGTGGAGCCATCAGGTGGCGGGGAGAATGAGCACTGTTTGACTGGACTGGCGGAACCTCGCCTGGAAACTTGACCTGCCCTCCACGCCGTTTGCTCTCGGGAAACAACTGCGTGGAAATGCGGTGGATGGGCAACGAGCGATGACGTGGCGCACGCCTGGGAAGAGAGAGAGAGGAAGGAGGAAGGAGGCAGAGAGACAGAGACAAATAGACAGCACATGGGCAGGTAGACACACGGACAGACAGACTTATAGACAGATAGACAAAACACACACACACGCGCACACACGCACACACACACACACGTACACACACATATACACAAAAACGCACGTGCGAGCAGACACACACATGTATATAGGCAGGCATACGCGTATGTAGACCTGACGTAGAAAGTGTGTGGACCGAGAAAAGACAAGGGCACGTCCTATTTATTTCTTGCATCGCTGAAAAATGTCAAGTCACTGGCAGGAAATCCGCGTTTTGTGAAAGATGCTTTGCAGTTGCGGCACAGACGTGTGTGGTTCCTTCCAGAACCACGTCGCACGACTAACGTCATCACCGTCTTGCTTCCGTTTCGTTGTCCCCTGCAGGAAGCACGATGCACGCCAGCAGTCCACGCGGAGCCAAATCAGGGAGCGTTGTTTACGCTAGGAACCTTGCAAGATCTTGCGAGGATTAGGCCGGTGTCAACCTGATGCAAGCAGATGTGAAGGCATTGAAATGTTTGACACATGCTGACATCGCCCTATCATTTGCCAGCTAGGAAATCTAAGCAGCGTGTCCCTGGTCGCTTCTTCTCCACAGGGGAGTCATCGCAGCTGCTGACGCCCAAACGCCAGAGATGCCGCTGTAGCTGTACATTTGCAACATCCGGCATTCAAGCGCGTTATTCTCCTGCCCTGGCGTCATGCGTGTGATGAAAACTCGCCGCCACCGTGAAGCAGGAGACGTTGCGGGAGTCAGCGCCGTTGCGTGCTCACGCCGACGCACGTGACAATGCGGGTCCAAACAGCGCTGCATGGCGCTCCACGCGGTCTGTCCAGAATGACCTCCAGCCAGCAGCACCGGGAGTTTAACGTCCACCGAAACCTCTTGACTCACGGTGTAATGCCCGGTTACTGGGGGGGAGCACCCCCGTGACAGCGATGGAGGCGGTGAGGATGCGAGAAAATCCTGGCTGTCATTTGTGACGTCTGATCGCTCTCCTCTAATCCTGCCTCCCCTTTCTCTCCCCCACCCCCCTCGCTCTCCTAATCTCTGCTGGATGAGCTACAAACTCCAATAGGATCAACTCCTCCTGTGACGGTAATCCCCCTCCCCCTCCACTTCGCCTCTGCTTGTGTACAGCAGTGACCCTTAGCGGCGTCGCATTCTCCACCAGAGTGACCGTCCTTTTGTAGCTCTCCAGCCGGGAAAGGCAGGAAGAGGTAGGTGTGAATGCGCGGAAGAGTGGAGGCCATAAATCGTGCCTGGTCAATTGGGGATGAGTCCTGTCGCTGTGGGGTGCCCTGGACGTGGCTCTGTGCTCTCCAAAGTAGCTGAGATCTCTCAGCGCCAGAGTGAATGGCAGGTACACGCTTAGGTGCCCTCAGGCTTAGGTAGGGCTACTGGGGCAGACACGTGAATAGAGGCGGTATCAGAGGGACTGGCCCAAACTGTTGCAGCTTCTAAAATCCCGACTCCACAAAATGGGTGTAACTTGAAGGAGCTAGTCCGACGGATTAGTCAAGCCCTACCCATAAAGGCCGTCCCTTCACGGGAAGGAGGAAACATGACACTGGGCAGTTTTGACTTCCCACTCACGTACCAGTGAAAACGCTTGTGTTGCTTGAGGCCAGTCGTTTCTGACATGCCTCCATGTCGATCTTTGGCGACTCGCAACCGTCCTGAACGCTGGTGTGAGTGTTGACTAGTTCTGGTCTCCGTACTGAAGCATCGTTTTTGTGAGCGTATAAAGGAAACTAATTCTGACCGCAGCTTTTCAGTGCGGACTTTTGCGAATCTGGCATCAGGCATGCGCTGCTGTGTGTATGCCACGTGCGTGTCTCCTGATCGCCACAACCTGGTGTCGTGTGCGGAATGAAAGTTTGACAGACACCGTGCTCCCTGTTTTCAGTGTCCACAGCCATTCCCTGGCGTCACACAACAGAACACAATAAATGAATGATGTTTGGTGGTGCCGTGCCTATTCAGAGCATGGGAGCCAGACCTACCTCTTTCTGACAGGAAGACACGTACTGTCAGGACTGGGAGTCTGGCGGTGGCTGCAAACACGTTTTCTCTCCTCCGCCTTCTTTCCTTTTTTCCCAGTACGGATAAACCTCTATACTGGCGTGCCGTGAGTTTTATATGTTACTTTTGTATCAACTTTCGTGCATCAGATTTCAAAATGCAATAATTATGCGTGACTATTTGCGTAAAGCGCATTTTGCTTTTTTTAAATCGAGACGGAGCCCAGAAGTGCTCGAATGAAGGCAGTCTGTATGTGTTAAGCAGTGCGGAAACACTTGGACATCACATGACGTGTACAGCTACCCAGACACTTTCCACTCACTCCATTCAGCGTGTGTGTGTGTGTGTGTGTGTGTGCGTGTGCATGTGTGTGTGTTGAGCGGTGCGGAAACACTTGGACATCACATGACGTGTACAGCTACGAGACACTGTTCAGTCACTCCAAGCAGAAGCGCAGTGCTATCTCTCACGACGGAGGCTGACTTGGGGCATGTATGGAGGCCTTCCCCACTTCCTGCAGACAGTCCGCAGCCTCCGCCACTTCCTGCAGACAGTCCGCAGCCTCTGGAACACGTCATGCCCGCCATCTTTGTTTTTTTGCACAGGAGAAAATAACCACGTCAAGGAGGAGCCAGGCCAGGCTGTGGTTCAAAAAGAAGTTCAAAATGGATTCTGATGAACCCTGGTGCAATGCCAGGGTCTCACCCAAGAAACAAACCTGAACATTGTTAATGTTTTTTGTAATCTCATACTGGAATTACAGCCATACAGAGAATGCTGAAGTGTAGATTGTTCCAAAGAGTGCGGCTGTTTATGAAAAAGGTGATGTTGTTGGTGTCATGAAGACGACACGGTGTTGATAAGAGACAGGAAACTCTGCTCAGGCGTGGGACGTCCATGTCAAACTTTTTACCCAAAGTTTTGCCTTGGCAGATGCACTGCCTTGACCATTGCACTGCCTTGACCATTGCACTGCCTTGACCATTGCACTGCCTTGACCATTGCACTGCCTTGACCATTGCACTGCCTTGACAGATGCACTGCCTTGACCATTGCACTGCCTTGACCATTGCACTGCCTTGGCAGATGCACTGCCTTGACCATTGCACTGCCTTGACCATTGCACTGCCTTGACCATTTGACGGAGGGGAATCTGACGATATTCCTGTAAAATAGGATTACGTGAACATTTGCAGGGAGGAATAAGTGGATCGTCACCTCTTCCACATTTTTTCATCTATCTGTCTGTCTGTCTGTCTGTCTGTCTGTCTGTCTGTCTGTCTGTCTGTCTGTCTGTCTGTCTGTCTCTGTCTGTCTGTCTGTCTGTCTGTCTGTCTGTCTGTCTGTCTGTCTGTCTGTCTGTCTGTCTGTCTCTCTGTCTGTCTCTCTGTCTGTCTAAAGTATTATTATTGTTGTTGTTGTTGCTATTATTATTATTATCATTATCTTTATTACTATTATTGTTGTTGTTTTAGTAGTAGTAATAGTAGTAGTAGTAGTAGTAGTAGTAGTAGTAATAGTAGTAGTAGTAGTAGTAGTAGTGGTGGTGGTGGTATTATTAGCATTATTATTATATCATCCTACCGGACGGGATCTGCGCAGAAATTTGCCAAGACATGTTTTGGGGAAGAAAGTATCATTGACTTTTTTATATTTTGGCTTGGAAATTAAAAACAGTTTATGACACGATGTCCTTGATTAATGGCAGCAACGTGTTGCCAATGCTTCGTGTCGAGGAAGGGGGAGAGGGAGGGGGGGGGGGGACAATCAGAAAACGAAAAGATTCATGTGAGCTGTCGTATAGTGGAGATCTCTCAACACTGTGACGAGGCAAGGTGTCAGCTGGCATTTCAACTGCATTACATTTGCCAGCTTTGATCCACAGAGGCAAGGTGGCAGCTGGCATTTCAACTGCATTACATTTACCAGCCTTGATCCACAGAGGCAAGGTGTCAGCTGGCATTTCAACTGCATTACATTTGCCAGCTTTGATCCACAGAGGCAAGGTGTCAGCTGGCATTTCAACTGCATTACATTTGCCAGCTTTGATCCACAGAGGCAAGGTGTCAGCTGGCATTTCAACTGCATTACATTTACCAGCCTTGATCCACAGAGGCAAGGTGTCAGCTGGCATTTCAACTGCATTACATTTGCCAGCTTTGATCCACAGAGGCAAGGTGTCAGCTGGCATTTCAACTGCATTACATTTGCCAGCTTTGATCCACAGAGGCAAGGTGGCAGCTGGCATTTCAACTGCATTACATTTGCCAGCTTTGATCCACAGAGGCAAGGTGTCAGCTGGCATTTCAACTGCATTACATTTACCAGCCTTGATCCGCAGAGGCAAGACACGGGAAGTGAACAGCGTCCCTTTGAAGAAAGTTTATCGTCTGCTTACGCAGTGTTGCCTGTCACAGTCTGCATGTACGAGCATAAACCATCCTTGGCCGGTGTTGAAGTAGTCCCTCAAGTCGGCATTATCGAAACATTGTTTCTGTCTCATTTCCAGTCTGTCCGCGGATTGGACTGTTACAACACGTGTAGTATCATAATCAATGCCACGTGACGAGGCGAGGGACCCACCAGACGGAAAAGCCAGGCGTTGGTGATCCTGTCCCGAGCGGTGGCGATGCCAACAGTGGCAAAGTCATCCACAACGCCTATTTGCGAAGACTGCACAAACTACAGTGCAAACGCTCCATTGCCTAAGCAAATTGTTTGTTTCACGGAGCGTGGAGATCTGGCTTCTCCACTATTTACCGCCTGCCTCCCGCGTCTCTGCAGACACAGTTGATGAGCAAGCCTTTGGTCTTGAGACGGCGGGAGGAGGGGCGACACAGTTAGCTAGTAATGGTTTGATGGGCGGTAAATCCTCTCCCCACTGAGGAAGGGGGGCATTTGTGTGCCCTTAACGCCCTACTGAAGGGAACGAATGACCCGGATGGAGGAATGCCTCTGCGCAGACTCGCCCGCGGAGACTCCGCTTTCTGTGGCCTTCTGGGACAGCGCACCAAGGCGTCTACCCAGGGGAGGCTGCTCAATGGCCACTTCCGCACTTCCCGTCAGGGGTCAAGAGTCCGCATTTATGATGAGCGGTCACTTCTGGTGGGGCGTGGAGGGGAGGTGGTCAGCGCCTCTCGCGAAGCCTCACTGCCCGCTCACCCTGCTAGCTGTTTTACCGCTCCCTCCCGCCGCTCCTCCATGAACGGGGTGTGGGAAAAGTAGGTTCCATCTGAAGATCAATGTATTTGTCCCAAAAGTGCGCCGAGGGACAAAAGCGATGGTGAGGGTTGGATTGCTCCCTCCTCAGTCACTTCCGGCTTTTGATGGCAGTCACGCGTTACGTCCCCAGGGTCTTAACCCAGATTTTAATGTCACTCACTTTTGTGTGTAGTTCGCAACTTCCAAGGTAACCATTATCCCTCATAAAACCCCTCTCCTCCCATTTTTATTCAGCCTTTATCTTCCTCAGTTTTTTTGTGAGATCGAGCCGGAGTGCTTACTCTCTCTCTCTCTCTCTCTCTCTCTCTCTCTCTCTCTCTCTCTGTCTCTCTCTCTCGCTCTCATTCTCTCTCTCTCTCTCTCTCTCTCTCTCTCTCTCTCTCTCTCTCTCTCTCTCTCTCGCTCTCTCTCTCTCGCTCGCTCGCTCTCTCTCTCTCTCTGTCTCTCTCTCTCTCTTTCTCTCTCTCTCTCTCTCTCTCTCTCTCTCTCACACACACACACACACACACATACACACACACACACACACACACACACACACACACACGCTCACACAACACAAAGACAGACAAACACACGAACACAAACACACACATTTACACACACACATACACACACGTACACACACGCGCGCACACACACACACACACATACACACACTCACACACACACACACAAACACACGCACATACACACACAGACATACACTCACACACACCAATATACACGAATACAAACACACGCAAACACACATACACACACATACACACACACACATACACACACATACACACACACAAACACACACACACACACAAACACACACACAAACGAACAAACAAACACACACACACACAAACAAACAAACACACACACACACACCAATATACACGAATACAAACACACGCATGCACACACATACACACAAACACACACATACACACACACATACACACACATACACACACATACACACACACAAACACACACAAACACACACACACACACACAAAAACAAACAAACAAACACACACACACACACGCGCACACATTTCACGCTTTTGTCGGCATTCGCCTAAGTGCCGAGAAGAACAACAAAAGCAAGAGAAACGCAAATTGTGTCCAGCTGCTGATGATTGGGCGATGTTCTTGCCCTTTGTTTTCACGATGACAGTGGGCGACATTTTACGACGCACCAGCTGTATGCTTGACAAGGATGAGGAGGGAGACCTTTCATAATTGTCTGACCTCTTCTTCGTGAATTCGTCATGAACTACATCTACATATCTTCCAAACTCTTTACATACAAAAAATCGACACTTTTTAAATACGAAAATGCCTTCTTCAGAGTAAAAAGAAATGCGTTCATTACAGCATCTTGTCACTTTGGGGGATGTAAGCTGTCTTTCTGGACGCGGTATTTCTTGGCTTCCAGACTTCACTGCCGAGGAAAAAAGAAACTCTACTAGAATGTGAGAAGAAAACAAGATAAACTTGGGCTTCTTGCTGACAAGGTCGCGTCTCTGTTTCCAAGGCAACGGAGCGGTTGTTCTTGTCTCTGTTTCCAAGGCAACTGAGCGGTTGTTCTTGTCTCTGTTTCCAAGGTAACTGACCGCTTGTTCTCCTGCCACCGGAAAGCAGGCAGTCGCCCCAGACAGAGATGGTCGCCAGACCTTACTTGGGGCTTTGATGGAAATTTGTCGCGCGTGTTTTGACGACACCTTTTTTTTCCCGTTACAACATTTTATAACTTTCTTCCATTCCTTTGCTTTAAATTATTTCTGTATGAAATGATGAACAACCGATTTGCTTTTTTATTTTATTTCGCATGGAACATTTTCAGGCATATACATGTACATGAAAGTTAGATGCAGGCCGACTGAAAGAATAAATTAACGAGGGAGTTCCATCAGCAGTCTAACAACTAGACAGGAATCCGGAGAGATTTTAAAAAATCAGAAAATGGAAGAAAGTCGAGATACAAGAACAAAATTAGCTGTATTCGACGAATTTACATGGATAGTCAAGAAGAATTGGTAAACATTACCTTAAAGTGGCGGAGGAAATAATCGGTTATTAAGAATTGCGCAGCCTCCATTTCCCCTAGGAGAACCATCTCTGAACACAGCGGATGACACTCTCACCTTTCAATAGGTTCCAGCTCTGAATTTAGTATTTGGTGAAGTAGACCGCACCATGCACCGTGATCATTGCTCGTGGACGATCATGTGAGCCGCGATCGACATGGAGATTTGCAATCCAACAGCAGTCCACAGTGCGTGTTGACGAAATCTGGACGCGAAGGGAGGGACAAGCCTGGTGAGACTGCAAACTGGGCAGGACTGACTGACAAGCCCGGTGAGACTGCAAACTGGGCAGGGCTGACTGACAAGCCTGGTGAGACTGCAAACTGGGCAGGACTGACTGACAAGCCTGGTGAGACTGCAAACTGGGCAGGACTGACTGACAAGCCCGGTGAGACTGCAAACTGGGCAGGACTGACTGACAAGCCTGGTGAGACTGCAAACTGGGCAGGGCTGACTGAATGCCTGGTGAGACTGCAAACTGGGCAGGACTGACTGACAAGCCTGGTGAGACTGCAAACTGGGCAGGACTGACTGAATGCCTGGTGAGACTGCAAACTGGGCAGGACTGACTGAATGCCTGGTGAGACTGCAAACTGGGCAGGACTGACTGACAAGCCTGGTGAGACTGCAAACTGGGCAGGACTGACTGAATGCCTGGTGAGACTGCAAACTGGGCAGGACTGACTGACAAGCCTGGTGAGACTGCAAACTGGGCAGGGCTGACTGACAAGCCTGGTGAGACTGCAAACTGGGCAGGACTGACTGACAAGCCTGGTGAGACTGCAAACTGGGCAGGACTGACTGACAAGCCTGGTGAGACTGCAAACTGGGCAGGACTGACTGACAAGCCTGGTGAGACTGCAAACTGGGCAGGACTGACTGACAAGCCTGGTGAGACTGCAAACTGGGCAGGGCTGACTGAATGCCTGGTGAGACTGCAAACTGGGCAGGACTGACTGACAAGCCTGGTGAGACTGCAAACTGGGCAGGACTGACTGAATGCCTGGTGAGACTGCAAACTGGGCAGGGCTGACTGAATGCCTGGTGAGACTGCAAACTGGGCAGGGCTGACTGAATGCCTGGTGAGACTGCAAACTGGGCAGGACTGACTGACAAGCCTGGTGAGACTGCAAACTGGGCAGGGCTGACTGACAAGCCTGGTGAGACTGCAAACTGGGCAGGACTGACTGAATGCCTGGTGAGACTGCAAACTGGGCAGGACTGACTGAATGCCTGGTGAGACTGCAAACTGGGCAGGACTGACTGAATGCCTGGTGAGACTGCAAACTGGGCAGGACTGACTGACAAGCCTGGTGAGACTGCAAACTGGGCAGGGCTGACTGACAAGCCTGGTGAGACTGCAAACTGGGCAGGACTGGCTGACAGAAATCGGAATGCGACATACTGCAGCAGCGGCTGCGACGGAAGATGCTCCTCTCACACAGACACGTCGTGGCCTCAAACAGCTTTCTCCTGCCGCAGTTGTCACAAGTGTGCACTTCGCCAGTTATGAGGCAAAACGCCGCTTTTCTACCTTAATGCTTTCATTATTTTTGCTTGTACGAAACATGTTTTTGAACGTTCTCCTTCTCCAAAATATAACAATATGTAAGAGAAATATACGGTCAAAAATAAGATATGTATGTGAAAGAAAAGTTGTAAAATTCCTCAAGGAATAAAACATTTACGGAGTTTAGCGGCTGGAGTGCTAATATGCATTAAAGGATTTTTTGTAGTTTGTCTAACTTTCTAAATGTTAAAATACTGAAACCCAAACAAAGAAAAAATATTTGGTGTCGTGAATTGTGTTGATGTAAAAATTTCAAATCAACACATTCATGTGCATTACTGCACAGCATTTGCACTTCCGCAGATAGAGGCTGGTGCAAAACTTCTTTGAGAGAAAAAATGGACACGACAATGTACGTGGGTTTTTTTATTAACCACATCATCTTTTCAGAGGGAGTTTCGCGCTGCAAAAAGTGTGTTGTGCAACGCTTCACACACGACGGAGCAATTTCAATGTTAGCACTGTCCGGGAAAACAACAAAAGTGCGAGGAAAATTTGGAGATTGTGCAATAATCTCAAATGTCAAGTATGTGCAAACTCATCGATTTAAAATGTGCATGTTGAGCTGAATGTATCGGATACGCACTGCACAGTCAAGGCAACGTTGAAGCTAAAAACTACAATTGCAACCCATGAAAACTCATATCTTTGCACAAGGAAATTTTTTTACATGAACTTTTTTTCAGGGACGAAACCCTCTTGCGATTTTGCATATCTAATGAAAGAACGAGAACAAATGAAACTGTCTAAAAATAGCAGTGACTGTAAGCTTCCACGTGCAGCAGACTTGACCTACTGCGCAGTAGGGGTCAATTTCACTTTGCCGGATTTCTAGGAAACGGTCTTGGTTTTGTGTGGCTCCTGAGGTTTACGCGAATTAGTTTTAAAACACCCAGAACTTGCGCGCTGTCGATGGCGACAACTTTCTCCTCCACATCGTCAGCGCCAGTCCAGGGCCCGGGGCCGACTCCACCTGATACATTTTGCCTCACCCGCCGCCATTTACGGCGCTTGTTTCGAAGGTCACACGACAGAATCTCCGTACGACAAGGTCAGGGGTCCGACGTCGATTTACGCAACGTCCCCTGTCGAGATGCCATTCTGTGTGAATGCGCACACGCGTGTGGATCGTGCTCGTGTCGGTGCGGTCCCGCCTTGCGATGCACGATGCACGACGTGAGCATGAAAGACACAACACGCTGTCGCGATGCACGACGTGGGCATGAAGACACAACACGCTGTCGCTCAAACGTCCATGACAGTGCCTGGAAAACCTGGCGGCAGGGATTTCCGTCACCCCCACGAAACTTCGCCACGAGCATGCCGTACCTTCACGTAACAGACATGAAGTTTCCGGAGCTGATGGCTATTTTCACTATACAATAATTTATGTCAATGAGTGAGCAATGCGTGTTCAAATATTCATGATGTATATACAATTGAATTGTACTACATGTTTGAATCATGTTAGATGATTCGCATAATGTTAATGCAAGGTTTTGTAAACCATAAGAGACTGAGGAAGAATAACTCGGATTTATCCTGTCCCAAGGATTGAACCACGGCACTGCGCCTCGCATAGCACTATGGCCACCCTGTGTCATTACCATGGGTTGTAACTCTGTGTCATTACCATGGGTTGTAACTCTGTGTGCGCGGGAAAGAGTAGGAATGAAGAAGGTGATGCGCCTCCCCTCTGCGTGAGTAGGACTGACTACCTCCCTCTGTGTGAGTAGGACTGACTACCTCCCCTCTGCGTGAGTAGGACTGACTACCTCCCCTCTGCGTGAGTAGGACTGACTACCTCCCCTCTGCGTGAGTAGGACTGACTACCTCCCCTGTGTGTGAGTAGGACTGACTACCTCCCCTCTGCGTGAGTGGGACTGACTACCTCCCTCTTTGTGAGTAGGACTGACTACCTCCCTCTGTGTGAGTAGGACTGACTACCTCCCTCTGTGTGAGTAGGACTGACTACCTCCCTCTGTGTGAGTAGGACTGACTACCTCCCCTCTGTGTGAGTGGGACTGACTACCTCCCCTCTGTGTGAGTAGGACTGACTACCTCCCCTCTGTGTGAGTAGGACAGACTACCTCCCCTCTGTGTGAGTAGGACTGACTACCTCCCTCTGTGTGAGTAGGACTGACTACCTCCCCTCTGTGTGAGTGGGACTGACTACCTCCCCTCTGTGTGAGTGGGACTGACTACCTCCCCTCTGTGTGAGTAGGACTGACTACCTCCCCTCTGTATGAGTAGGACTGACTACCTCCCTCTGTGTGAGTAGGACTGACTACCTCCCTCTGTGTGAGTAGGACTGACTACCTCCCTCTGTGTGAGTAGGACTGACTACCTCCCTCTGTGTGAGTAGGACTGACTACCTCCCCTCTGCGTGAGTAGGACTGACTACCTCCCCTCTGTGTGAGTAGGACTGACTACCTCCCTCTGTGTGAGTAGGACAGACTACCTCCCCTCTGTGTGAGTAGGACTGACTACCTCCCCTCTGTGTGAGTGGGACTGACTACCTCCCTCTGTGTGAGTAGGACTGACTACCTCCCCTCTGCGTGAGTAGGACTGACTACCTCCCCTCTGCGTGAGTAGGACTGACTACCTCCCCTCTGCGTGAGTAGGACTGACTACCTCCCCTCTGTGTGAGTAGGACTGACTACCTCCCCTCTGTGTGAGTAGGACTGACTACCTCCCCTCTGTGTGAGTAGGAGTGACTACCTCCCTCCCCTCTGAGTGAGTAGGACTGACTACCTCCCCTCTGCGTGAGTAGGACTGACTACCTCCCTCTGTGTGAGTAGGACTGACTACCTCCCCTCTGCGTGAGTAGGACTGACTACCTCCCCTCTGTGTGAGTAGGACTGACTACCTCCCCTCTGTGTGAGTAGGACTGACTACCTCCCTCTGTGTGAGTAGGACTGACTAAGGTGATGCGCCTCCCCTCTCTGTGACAGTGAGAGTGTTGCTTCAACGTCCATGGCGTGCCAAAATCCCAAGCAATCGTCCTAAATTGAGCTTCCCCAGCCTTGCATTTGTTTACCATACGAAACCTACTTTAACGGTTAGAATCACGTCCCGTATAAAAGACTTCGATGACTTTTCTTCCTGTTTGACAGAGACCGCATCGTTGTCAGTGAGCATCTTGTTTCCTCGTTTCCGTTGGAAGAAGGAACAGGAAATGACCGCATATTTTACATGTCTGAAATGTGGACGTTTGGCGTCCTGTTTCTCTGTCGACACAAAACGACAGTGTTTATGGAAAGTGAGGTTTGATGATAACAAAACTCCCCTCCACGCCATTAACATTCAACGAGCCGCACTCGAAGTCCAGAACGGACAGCAGCGGCAGTGGGTCTGGACGTGGATAGGCCCTGTGCGGGCCGCACCCCCCCCACCCCCCTTCCCTCCCCTCCCCCTGCCCCTCACTGGGACTTCCTAATGAAAAGCTCAAGAGTCAACAGCTCCAAAAACTTCCAGAGTTTATCTTTCAAATTTAAATGAGAAATCCGTGCCGGGAGAGGCGCCTTTCCATCGCCATTCCCCGGAGAAAGGCGGGCGGCGACCAGAGCAAATTAGGGTATGGTAATGGCGTTTTTGTGCTTTCTTTCAGGGCCCACCAACTTGACCAACACCGGCGGAAGCGCGGCCTGAGGCAGTGACGTAAGAGTCAACATGGCCCCCCAGCGGTGAGTAACTTTTTGAGTTGCATTTGTCTGCTGGCTTTGAGCGGCCCATGTCCGCCCTGGCCTCCCTGTGTGCAGGCCGGCGCCCCCTGCTGGCGCACAGGGACTAACGTATTCCCACTCACGCCCTCCTCCCCAATCGGGGCCCCTGTTATTCCAGAGAGTGAACCCCTAACGACATCCCGCCTTGTAGGTGTGCGCATGTCCATCCATGTGCGCACGCGCACGTGCCTGCCGCTGGCCCCCTGGCGGGAGAAAAGGCCGATAATACGCGAAGGCCGACCCATCTCTGGGGCGTTCCGAGGAAAGCTGACTCTCTCCTCAAGACTGGAGCGTGGCATAAACATGACAAAACAAGGCCCATAAAAACCGCAGAGAACAAAGGGCTGTCATGAGGGAAAAATAACCTTGGGTTTGGAGCTCCGTCCTCTCCCTCAACTGCGGAGAAAGTGTTCTCCTCCACGACAGCCCGGCCCGCAACAGTCGAGCCCTCGCTCTCTTAAACTGAGAATAACAAAGCCACGGAGGTTTTCGATGACGGACAGATGCGAGACGCGCATGAGATAAATTTGCCGGCGTCTCCCTCACGTGGGAGGCCAGCTCTGACGTGGACGAGATGCAGCGTCAGGGATGATGAGCTGGTGACGTTTTGCTGCAGCATTTACGGCGCCCTCGCTTTGACTAGGATTAGAGCGCCTCTCACCCTAATCCCCCCTCGTCACGGTGCTACGTTTTTTCCCCCACTCACCTCCCGCCTGCTTCGTGTCGGGGGAAGAAGGGTGAAAGGCTGGGTTACACGGGGCGAGTTTCACTATCGCTGTGCTCCGAGATTTATTCCGTGTCTCGAGGGAGTCCCGTAATGATTTACCTGGGCACTCAGAGCTTTATATATCATGGCTTTATGTGCCACGCTTGCTGTCTCCGCACGGTGTATCGAGCTTCCTGAAACATTTGTTATTTTTTACGATTACCGAAGTGGCTCTGATCTTCTGCGATGGGGCTTTATCGGGACACAGCGGACGACGGACAAACTGGAAAATTGTTTATTGCGGCGCTCTCGGCAAGGAGGGCAGCCTCTGTGGACGCAGGAAGAAGATGAAGACAAGGTCATCGTCAGGAAGGGAGGGTGCGATGTTTAGTGCCATGTTAAGTGGGGTGGATATGGGGAAATTGACAGTAGGGGTGGAGTGGAGCTAGGGTTACAGAGGGGCAAAGCAATGAAGGAGCAACGGCCTGTTCCCTCTCCCTCTCTTAGTTGCAGAATCGCCTCTGTGCTCATTCTGTAGACTTTGCCATTAAATTTGCTAAATGATCTTACGTTCCAGGAAGCAGTCATCACTCCACTGAAATTTCTCAGCATTTTGTGTCATTCTTCGCTCCTTTCCCATTCCTCTCTTTCTTTCACAAGGTAAGCCTGAAGCACATGTAGATGTGGTCAGATCTGGAATTTTTCTTCACCGTGTAAAACACACACGTTTTCCTTTCGAATGCAGAAGTCGGAGAGCAAAGTGTGCTCAGGAAACAGCAGGATCCTCTCATTCAGACTTGAGGGGTTTTGTCGCTCGTCCTTCGTGATATTAGCTGTTACTAGTTTTGCTCCCTTCTTAACTCTTTCTCCGACAGGACTACATCGCACAATGACGTCAGCAAGTAGTCATACGTTGAGGTAAATATTTAGGAAGCAGCTGTTTGCTGGTAACTGATCAAACGACGCGACAGGAAGGCAGAGTAAAACTACATGAGATTGGCGCTGGTGCGAAACACGAATTTTTGTCACGTGATCTCTACAAGGGGGGACAACCTCGGTCCTAGAATCTTCCCGGGGGGGGGGGGGGGTAGGGGGGGGGGGGGGCCCAGGACGTCTGCCATGTTTTGTACAAATGCGCGGCGACATCTAATTCAGCCAATCCGATCGGCCATTATGTGTGTTTGACCGTAAAGCACCGACAATATTCGATTGTCTTCTTTCAAACTTTCCAACACCTATCATTTCCTCAAGAATGGCAACCAAGATTATGATACGAAACGTGTGAGCGGAAACATTCGGAACTCACCCTGTCTTTCTCGTCCAAGTCGTCTGCTTCTGGTCGATGTTACTTCATCCGTTGGCCCCCGCTGTCCTGACGATTTGCAGCAGATGCTCACCTTTCTCCTGTTCCTGTTGACAGAGGTCAGAGGTCATCTTGCATGCAGGGACACGCCAGGTGCGTACTTGTCACGTGGTCAGGCCCTGGCTACTGGCCGTGACAGACTCCGTTGTAAACACGCTGGGCAGCGTCGCTGCTGCTTGGAACAAAAAACAACAACAACAGCTGATGACTGCAACTGCAGTTTCGTTGCAGAGGATGGAAGTCCTGCAGGCGTCTTGCGAGCCTGTCTGAGTTCTCAATTTCACCAAAAGTCCCACGTGGTTGTGCTTCCTTCAGTGCTACTTTACTTTTAGAACCCTCCTCTGGGCACTAAAGACGTCTTCTCACGTTACTTTGGCACTGAATAGTTCTTGAAGGAATTGCCTTTTCAGTCTTTTTTTCTTTCGGACATCGGCGACTTGCCCAAAAAAAATTCGGAAGAAGTAAGTTTCGAGTTTTGTGCTGAAAACTCATATTGGCAGCGTCCTCGCAGCCAAAGTAAACGATGTTGAAAAAACAATTTTTGGAAGAAACAACAGACGAGACCCTTCGTTTTGAACTAGAAAAAAAGGTAGGAGGGGGGGGGGAGGGGGGGAAGGGGGTGGGGTGGGGGAAGCACCGCCAAAAGGCATTTCTGAGGCATGACTTGCTCCAGACAGACGGAGGATGGGCCAGGATGAGGGAGGGTGGCACGGCCAGGACAGGGGAACAGGACAGGGAAATCGGAAATCTCATGCTAATTTCGCCGTTCTTTAACTCGAGGTCCCTCTGCTTCACTCCGCCCAGTCCTCAATTCCAGGACCGCTCTGCGGTGGCCATAATTTGTCAGAAAAATGGGCAGACTGACTCACGGCGGCGCCGGTGCTCAGTTAGAGAATTCCCCTGCGGAAAAACTCCTTTCTCGCGGAGGCCTCTCGTCCTCTTGGGTGAGATTAGTCCGGCAAATAGAAATCTCAACTGCCAGGCAGTCTTGCTAAAGAGACACCGCTTGGAGGAGGAGGCAGGGTGGACTATTCTCAGAGAAAGTGATGCGCAGTGGGTACAGGTGTAGATGTGATGGAGTGATGCAACGGTGGCATAGAGTTTTGTATTGGTAGTTATGCAGAGAAATTTGTGCTGAGTTATTCAAGGAGAGAGAGAGAGAGAGAGAGAGAGAGAGAGAGAGAGAGAGAGAGAGAGAGAGAGAGAGAGGCAGGCAGGCAGGTAGGCAGACAGACAGACGACAGACAGACAGACATACAGACAGACAGACACACAGACAGACATACCCACAGACAGACAGAAAAGCACACACACAGACACACACACAGACAGACACACAGTCAGACACACAGATACACAGACAGACAGACAGACAGACAGACAGACAGACAGACAGACAGACAGACAGACAGACAGACAGACAGACAGACAGACAGTCAGACACACACACAGACAGACAGACAGACAGACAGTCAGACACACACAGTCAAATACACATAAATACACACATACAAACACACACACACACACACATACATGCATACACTCAACAACACGTAAGCACACATGCGCGCGTACACACGTTTACACACACACACGCGCGCGCGCGCGCGCGCGCACACACATAAACGCATACATACATATCAAACATACTTTATTCATGAAAATTGTACAACAATTGCACACATGAACAAATTAAGGATAAATAGAATGCATAAACTCTCAGCCATTGAGTATCTGTACAGAACATAGACCTAATTTGGAATAAAGAGTAGTAGCGGCTGATCATATGGGCTTAACACATATCTCTGTTTGGCTACAACATATGATATGCCTTTGTCATTTGCAAGACCTTTATCACAATATATTATTTTTTCCAAACATAAGTTTACATTTGTAGGCCTGTTAGTCACCTGTACAGTGTTTACCATCAGTTTGTTACATTGACTTTACAGACAGTTAGAAAATTATGATTACCTTGACGGTAAAAACACTTAGAATAGTTAGTGGGCATTGACATGTGATCCTGGAAGCAGCATTAATTCATACAAACTTACTCATCAAGTAACACAAGCTGGGAAAGTTGCAAACAAGATTTGGCACATTAGGAGCCTTTTTTTTTAAGTAAGTACAATCAGGAGCCATTTCCAGTGAGTACACATGTTTCTGTTTGGGTGTACAGTGTTTAACACTGTCTTATATTGACATTACACACAGATAGAAATTACCATGACAGAAGAGACACTTGAAATATTAGTGGACATTGAGATGCAATCCTGGAGTCAGCATCCATTCAAATAAACATACTGCATCGATTAACACTTGCTGGGAAAGTTGCAAATAAGATTTAACACATACCACAACACAATAGTATATCAGAGAACATACATACATACATACATACACACACACACACATTCATACATACATACATACATACATACATACATACATACATACATACATACATACATACATACATACATACATACATACACACACACACACACACACACACACACACACACACACACACACACACACACACACACACACACACACACACACACACACACACACACACACACACACACACATACATACATACATACATACATACATACATACATACATACATACATACATACATACATACATACATACATACATACATACATACATACATACATACATACATACATACATACATACATACATACATACATACATTGTTGGCATCCGTCAGTCTCGTGAGACTATGGGGGTGTGCGCCAGGTTTGGTCAGTCCGGGGTTGAGCGGCAGCGTACTCTGTACATACATACATACATATCGAAACACTTTATTGCCAAAAATGATACAGAGATCAATGTGCAATTTGAAACACAAGCTCACTGGGACCCACCAGCCAAGACATGACCCCTTCTTGCCCATACTCTTCTGGAGCCAATCATTACTGACATGCTCAGGTACTTGGCAATA
>JAWQFJ010008859.1:0-2500 GCA_034096865.1 Theodoxus fluviatilis | reverse complement strand
CAGCTGTGCTGCAGTTTTCACCTTTGGTCCGAAGACGCTTTTTGGTTTGATGCCGTCAGCCCGATCTGACGAGATATGTGTTTTTGTGGCAGCTGATTGCTCCCTCCTCTGTTTCCACATGATTCACTGCAGCCATGAATAACGCCACTTTGGAATGCAGTGCCCCCTCTGTCAGTCCGCACTCTCGGGGTCCGGCTCTGTTTTCTGGCCGCTAGAAACGCTACAAAGCGAGCACATTTACGAAGGACGAATCCAAACTGCCGACTTGGACAGCTGGAGGAGAGACGATTCTCGCCAATGCGTGTTTTGTGCCGCTTTCATCGCCCGCCCTCTCACCCCGGACTTGTTTGAAAGCAAAGTCGTTTTTACGACGTCGCAAGAAACTCACAATTCTTCTTCCCACCGGACTGAGGCCCGTCCCCTCTGGCCCGGGGGTCAGCTGCCTGGCCCTCCCCGCTGCTCTCGCGACCCCGACTGCCGCGCCTCCCTCTGTGCGCCCCGTGCCCGAGGGTGCGGGGATGCAGAGGCTCGAGTCTTACGAGGGAAAAATCTCCGTTGCACGGAAAGTCGCTTCCAGCCCTGCCCAGACGATTAACCGCGTCCCATTAAGCCAATGAAATATGAAGCAATATATCACTCGAATCAAATTAAGATAGCGATTAATAGAGCTATGTTTTCAAAAACAAGACGTTAATTTTTTCCAGCTCATTAGGCCAGAAATCCCATTTATTTTCCGGCCCCCGAGCGACTACGGCATAAAAAGGGCTGGGTATTGCTGGAAATGCTCCCGGTGTCAGATGAAAATTTTACCCCGGGAAAACTTGTTACTCGCGGCGGAGTTTCTGCATTATGAAAAAGAGTGAGCAAGGGGATTTTTACGGTGGTTGTTCTTCTTCCGGACATCAAGCTGGTATCGACCGTTTCCCCATTTAGTTTCACTCTGTCCATTCGGTGTCGAGGCTTATTCCAGCAGGGAGCTCTTTGCTGGAGAAGAAACTGTCTCCCCAACCAGATCAAATTAAACTTTAATGTTGGCCGTTTCACTTTAATCTTCTCTGGGGCTGAAGGCCGGAGATTTGCTCGGATGGAGTGATCTCGCTTTCGGTTGAAGTTTCCTGTGTCCGCCTTAACGAGGGAGCAGTTTACGCTGGTACACCACTCTTTATGACGCCAGGTGACTAATGGAGCACACGGCGCTTTGGGGTCAGCACCTGTGGCAAGGGAACGAAAAATCACTTCCAACACGAGGCTGTCGGTTGCGGTGCGGGAAGAGTTGTCTCCCCAACTGGGACTCACGTCCCCTTTTCATTCGGCTCTTTCCTCGTGGACTGGAGTTCCAGGGCGCGTTGCTTACGCTAGGAATCTTGCAAGATCTTGCGAGGACTAGGCCGGTGTCAACATGATGAAAGCAAATGTAAGGGTGGTCAAATGTTTTGACACAGGTTGACACCGGCTTATTATTTGCCAACTAGATAGGCTAAGCAACGCGCCGCTGCCGAACTTTTTGCGCGGTGCTGTGCGGACAGCACACCACGCAGCACTTCCTTGTGCTGTTGTCGGCGTCCATGCTGTGCCCTCACTGAGTTTGCGCAAGCCGCCGTCATAGAAATGCAAGAGGAAAACTGGTTGAAAGTTTCTTTTCTTTTCTTTTTAATCAAAAGGCAAAACACAACTATGGTGACTGCGACGGAAAACAAGTCAACGACTACCGCGGCTACAACGACGACGACGACGATGGTCCACACGAAAACACCTCGAGGACAGGCACACCTGCCGAGACATGGCAGCGCCAGCGTGTGGGGGGCGGCACTGCGGCAAAGGTCTGTCTCCATGTGGTCCCTGATGCTGGGCGCCGAGGCTGCAGCTTGGCGGCCCTGCAGTGATGGTGGAACTCGGCGTGCAGAGCTGTGGAGGACTTCTCCTCCTTTGGCTACGGCAAGGCGATTTTACTGCCCGTCCCTGGCAGGCCTGGCCTGGCCCTCCACCTCTGGTAGGACTTGCACTGTAGGCAGTGCTCAAAGTTTGAGATGCTGTCTGAATGCAGGGTTCAGAATTTGAGTTGGCTGTCTTGCATACTCGGCTGTCTTGCATACTCGGCTGTCTTGCATACTAGACTGTCCTGCATACTAGGCAGTCCTGCATACTAGACTGTCCTGCATACTAGACTGTCCTGCATACTAGGCTGTCCTGCATACTCGGCTGTCTTGCATACTCGGCTGTCTTGCATACTAGGCTGTCCTGCATACTAGACTGTCCTGCATACTAGGCAGTCCTGCATACTAGACTGTCTTGCATACTAGGCAGTCCTGCATACTAGACTGTCCTGCATACTAGGCAGTCCTGCATACTAGGCTGTCCTGCATACTAGGCTGTCCTGCATACTAGGCTGTCCTGCATACTAGGCTGTCCTGCATACTAGGCTGTCTTGCATACTAGACTGTCCTGCATACTAGGCTGTCCTGCATACTAGACAGTCCTGCATACTAGGCAGTCCTGCATA
>JAWQFJ010008858.1:0-23535 GCA_034096865.1 Theodoxus fluviatilis | reverse complement strand
CTGTGTTGTTTACCCCTCAAAGAGAATGAGGAGTTAGTTGTGTGTCTGCATCATCACTTTACTTTCTCTAGGAAGAATGTGCTGTTTCACTCTTTTTGTGTGTGTGTGTGTGTGTGTGTGAGAGAGAGAGAGAGAGAGAGAGAGAGAGAGAGAGAGAGAGAGAGAGAGAGAGAGAGAGAGAGAGAGAGAGAGAGAGATGGAGATTTCAGACCTGTTTACTCTCCCGATTTTAGCGGGAGACTCCCGATTTCAGACCCTATTTCCCGACCTCCCGCTAGCTTCGTAAATCTCCCGATTTTTTTTTCACCGATCTTCCGAAAATGAAAAATTTTGAAAGGTTTATTTCGTTTCCGAAGCGTTTACATGACGATCCGAACTTTCTACTACGCCACTGAAGGTCGTTCTGCCGATCTGCAGTACAATTTGTTTGATTGGTTGAGTCAGGGCCTTTGTCCAATCGAGAGCCAGTTTACAATCTGGAATAGCCGCCATTTTGCTTGACCGATCCGAATGATGGGGTCGATTAAAAAGTCAATGAGAAAGAATCGCGGAACCGATTCTGAATCCGACAGTGAGTGTGACACAGAGGATGGGAAAAGAAAGTCCACTGATGTCAGAAGCAGAAAGAGAGTAAAGTACAATGCAAAGTGGAAGGCTGAGTGAAAATCCGAATTCCCGGCATTTCGCCCATCGTCTAAATTAAAATCGCAATCACGCGGGTTTTGCACGTTCTGCAAAAAAGACATCAACGTGAGCCACGGAGGCAAGAATGAGAGAGAGAGAGAGAGAGAGAGAGAGAGAACTTGTGCGCGCACGAGAGAGAGAACTTGCGCGTGCGCGCGAGAGGGAGAGAGAGCGCGAGAGAAAGAACGCGCGCGTGCGAGAGAGAGTGAGCAAGCGAGAGAGAGAGACAGCGCGCGCGCACGAGAGAGAGAGTGAGCGCCGGCGCGCGGAAGAGAGAGAATTTGACTTTTGATCAGAGATGGGACTTATTGGCGTTTCAGCTGATTTCTGAGTTTTTTATTCCACTTTCAGCTGATTTGTATTCAGTTGTTATGAAGTTTGTGACCTGGGATGGTACACATATCTAAAAATAAAAATCTCCCGCTTTTTATTGAAATCTCCCGATTTTTGAGTCGCCATCTCCCTATTTTGCACAACTTAAGGTAAACAGGTCTGAGTTTGGGGGGGGGGGGGGGGGGGGGAAAAAAAAAGATACAAACTCAAGTTGGTAAGGAACAGGACCAACTTTTTTTGTTTATCTTACATAAACTGATAAAGCAAAGATTCAAAGATACTTCTCATTATTCTGCTGTCCAAAACCGGTTCAGCTGTATAGATCTTTTACCCTGTGCAAGAGGAACATCTGCTAGGAGGTGAATCATCTATAAAAACAGTGCAGCATGTTCAGGCTCATGCACAATTTTGCCCATCTTTTTTTCTGAGTTCAAATGAGGATCATAGAGGAAGGAATGCTAATATGTATGGAGTCATGATGCATCTCATCACACACGGATGCACACACACACACACACACATGCATGCATGCACACTTACACACACACACAACACATGCATGCATGCACACTGACAGAATGTATGAAGTGACTGTCATTGTGGTGTGTTTGCTCAGCCATGGTGCACCGCCACAGTTGGAGGGCCATGTGTTGCGCTACCAGTTCCCTGCAGGCCAGGACTCCATTCAGCTGCACTTCCCCTCTGCCTCTTTCAACTGTGAGTTGCCTCCCTTGCTCAGGGAGCTCTTCAATAGTCCTGCTTGAGTGTCGTTCAGCTGACGTGTGTAGTCTGTGTGCTCAGACGGAAATGAGATGCCACATATGGCTTCACAGAGATAATGAAAATATTGATATTTTTTGGCTCTCTGGAATGTGAATCATGATTTATTATTACTATTTTAATGATAATCCCCATTACTTGCTCTTCATGCAGGAATGAAACTACATTTGTATTGATTTGCCTGCAATATATAATGAATTTAAGTGTAACTATATGGAGAAAATAATAATCTTATCAAAGCCAAGCTTAGATCTTCTTCAGGTTTTGGGTTTTTGTTTGGAGGTGGGAATAGATGTGTCCTTATGTGCACTTTATCAAGTTTTGAATAGATGAATACTGTGTTGAGGATGGCCAATATATTGACATGCATCTTCTGAGACAGCAATGATAAATTTGTGTTGCTGTCTTGCAGTCAGTGGCATGTACTATGTGGGATTGGCTGACGCCACCTACAATGCGGGACGTCCCAGGCCGGGCGAAGTGACAGAGCGCACCTACCGTCTGCAGTTATGGTGGAGCCAGTGCCTCCACACTTCCCATGGCAACTGGAGCAGCCAGGGCTGTTCCACCTCTCCCAGCTCCACCCTCACTGTCACGCACTGCAGGTGTGTATGACATTTGCATGGTGGATGGGTGGGTGGTGTGTGTGGATATTTCTTGTGGAAAGCCAGCTGACGCCCGTATGCATGTGTATTGTGTGTGTTGGCATGCATGTATCTGTGTGTGTATCTTTGTGTGTGGTGTGTTCCTGTATTATCTTCCAATTTCTCCTGCAGTTTGTCAGGTTTAAAGCTTGGGGTGGGGTGGGTGGGTGGGAAGGACTCAAGTGACATACACTGATGGAGACTGTATACTCTGTCTGGGCCCCAGCGTGAACTGCCAAATGAGACTTGCCGCTACGTGTTACAGATGCAATCACCTATCATCGTTCCGGGCCTACTTCCAGCCCATTAGCTGCCAGCTGACCCTGATTGACATTGAGGATTTCTTCAGGTGAGCTCTTCCTTTGCTGCATGCCTTGCTTTCAGTAGCTCTGGAATGCATGACTTGTGTCTGCAGGTAAGCAGAAAGGCCTGTCCACATTGTGAGAGTGCTGTGCATGCATTATTGTCACCTCATGGTAAACTGCTGCCAAATTTGTTTCCATGTGATGTGCAGAGTATAAATGTGTTGGATGTGCGGTTGAGATTTTCCCTATCTCTGCATGATTCTTCCTCTGTGTCAACTGTACGCAGATGCTCTGACTGTGTCTGACTCTGATGAGGAACATACGAAAATGCTCTGGCTCTGCTTCATTGTCCAATGTTGAGAGAGCATTATTGCGTTTCACAGAGTCTTTTAGGGTCTTAATAACAATATTCTCTGAAGAAATATAATTCATAATCACGTAAACATTTCCTGGTTGAGCAAGTACTAATTTCCAATGAAATACGTTATAATGTTATACTAGTTTTCTTTATTGTCACATTTAAAAGTAACTACATGTATGTCAATTTCCTCATTTTTATAACATAGATGACTTGAGCTTGTTATTACTTGACAGGCCACCCAAGAATGTGATAGCAGTGGTGGTGGTGGGACTGGTGTATCTGGTCTATGCACTGCTGGCTGTGCTGTGCCATAGACAAGATCAGCACAACACCCTCAAGACTGGACCCATCTTTCTGCCTGACAACCGTCCCTCAGACAACCAGAAGTATCTGCTGACTGTGGATACTGGATTCCGTCGAGGTGCCGGCACCACCTCCAAGGTACGCAGCAGTGACACCTGCCTTCACCTCTGTAGAGCCTGCCATGCCCTGTGCATCTGGCTTGCAGTAGAAATGAGCTGACAGTAACAACAGTTTTCATGTGTATCATCTTGGTTTGCTTGTTGTTGCTCGGTCATCGTCATGATTCAGGTCAATCACAGTAAAAATTGAAATGAAATATAGGGAGGTGAAAAAAAGAGATGACGACGATAATGATGTTGACGACGATGATGACAGTGGCAGTTGATAAAGAAACGCCATTGGTCACCTCACCGCAGTGCCCAGTATGCCTCTGGGGGCTTTGTTTCATTCCAAGCCCCCATGCCCCCATGCCGATGCAGGGCTGTCTGTTAGTTGTACCGCATTGTTCAGTGATCAGTTGAGGTGAGATGGACTGGCTGCAAATAGTGTGTGTTTCTGCTCACAGGTCAGCGTCATACTGCATGGGGAGGAAGGCATGTCGGAGACCAGGGAGCTCATCAGCGTTGACCACCGCCCCATCTTTGAGAGGAACTCCAGAGACAACTTCATTGTCACGTGAGTACAGAGCCTGACCATGCTAAGGCCTACAGCATAATGCCTCATTTATTCATTCATTCATTCATTCATTCATTCATTCATTCATTCATTCATTCATTCATTCATCCCACTACATCTCCATATGCGATTCGTAAGAGACAAATAACTAGGGACACTGTGACTTGATTTGCATTTACTCTAAAGTGTTCCAGTGATTTTCGCCTCACATAGCCTATAAAGGCTGATAGGCTGTAAAACATTATCCATCCCATCCCATCCCATCATATCATTTATTCATTTTCTTTTATTCATCTATTCATTCATTCCTAAGTTACATACTAACAAAAGTAAATGAAGTGAGTGGGTGGGTGGGTGTGACACGGACAATCTTAAATAATGCTGTTGTTAAAGAATGTTAATGATTAGGAAAGTTATGGGATGGAGAAGAGTGTTTCTACAGAGGTCTACTGATGCTCCACTGCTGCCCGTTGCATGCTATGGGTGATGACATGGCACTGCAGTGACAGTGTGGCATGAGGACCTGGGAATGGAGGTGTGTGTGTGATGTCACCATACAGAATGGAGTGAAATGTCAAAACAGGAAACAAAGCGCCTTGGCCTTTGTGCTGCAGGACTGCCGACAGTCTGGGCAAGATCTGGAAAGTGCAGCTGTGGCACAGCAACTCTGGGCTGTCCCCCTCCTGGTACCTCAGCCGCCTCATCGTCAGGGACCTCAACACTGGTAGGCTGCCTTTCTCCTCTTCCCTTTTCTTGCTGCTTCCTCTATTGTAGTGTAGTGTATTGTACTGTACTGTTTGTATTGTTTTCTTTCTATGCATTGTGTCCTTTTCCGAATCCTCAAATGAATCCTTGACTGTACCATGAACCTGTTGACTCTTGTTTTCTATACTCCCTTATTAATCGTCTCCCCATTACAAGTTGCCAGTTTCTTCTGTAGAACTTGGCTTTATTATATGGATGTAGGTATCAACAAAGCTCTCTAGAGGTGTGTTCAATTTGGGTGTAGTACAGAAATTAACAAAGGCTGCAGTCCACTTGGCAAACTTGTGTATGGGGAACGTCATGTAGAAACCGGCTGAAAATAGTAGCCAAGACTTTCCATGACTCCCCAAATCTAAGCAATGATCTTTTTTACCAATCAGGATGAAGCTTTGGTCTACTTTATCCAAGTATACATTGGACTTTAAAGAACACAGTCACTGAAATCTACTTTGAACTTAAGACGCATGATGAAGAACCCCCTAAATCACTTACATGAAGTCAAATTTTCGGCCTCCTACATCAAAGTCAAAACTTCAACATAGTAGGCAGAAGCTTCGCACAAATAGAACACGCCATAAGTTATTAAAAATTGCACTCTAATCATCCCAAGAAGGGACAGAACCATGGCACCTAATTGACTTGCACAATTGCCAACAGCTTGAAGTGATTAGGTGCGTTGATTCAGTCCTTGATCAGGATGACTTCACTGCTATATTCAGTCACCGTGTTAAAAAAATATCTGTGTTTCTGTAAATTGAAGTCGTAACGTGACCATTTGTATGTGTGCCATTGCAAAGTTGTACATCTCTTTCTGTGAGTTTTATGTTCCAATACAAGTATGCTGCTTATTTCTTTAGTCATGACATGTTCATCACTATATTTGGAAGGAGAAATGAAATTAGGGCCACCAGTTAACCTTTGTCCTCTTTGTTCCATAATAGATACGTTTTGTTGTGAAGGTTAGGCTTCTGTGTATGACATTGATCAGTGATGTTTGTGTTTTGCTTTGCAGGCCAGGTGCATGTGTTTTTGTGTGAACGATGGCTGGCAGTGGAGAAGAAGGATGGCAAAGTGGAGAGAGAATTCCTGTCTCTGGAGGGCAACCTGACCTTTGCCAAGGTTGGTCCTCCCATCTCCTCATACCGCAGCTGTCAATAAAGCTGTTATATGAATAACTGTAGTGCTTAACCATCACTGCTATGCCTTAGCCTGCCTTATTTCCTTGATAAAGATTTTGAGTGAATGAAATCCTCATGTGGAAACAGTGTTCTGCATTAGTTCCATCCAAATAAACACCATTGATCACCGTTTTCAACCACAATGCCTCAGCCAGCCTTATGCACTTGGAAAATATTTTCATTGAACTGAAAGTTTGTTAATAAGAAAAAAACACACGACAAACACCAAAATCAAAAGGCTTTCGGGCATACGCCCTTCTTCAGTTAATACAGAAACACATAACTAAAACTAAAAGTTTGTGCAGAATAGGTGTTCTGAGTATATTTCATTGAAGTCTAAAGAGGTAAAATATTGTGAATAGGGACTGACACATTATAACCAGGTGTGGCCCTCTCCCCGAGAGTGTCAGGAAGTGTAAAGGGCCGAAACACTTGTTGACAGGGGCTCTTCCTCAGAAGACCGTCTGTTGCCCCGCACCGTAGGGAGTTTCTTGCCACTTGTGAATAGCAAATTCTATGGCTGGATTCTGGGTGGTTGCAGGTGCTGATGGTGAAGGGAGGACAGCACATGGCAGACTTGCACCTGTGGCTGTCGCTGCTGGCCTGCCCTTCCTACAGCCGCTTCAGTCTGCTGGAGCGCCTGACCCTCTGCCTGGCCCTTCTCTCCTGCTACGCCTGTCTGGCTGCCCTGTGGTACCACTTCACCTTTGTGGAGGTAAGACTGGCTATGGAGCTGACCCACCTACCTGGTAATACGCAAGACATAGCGAAATGCAACCAACAGCCATGGCTGCTTGATGCTGCCTTCTCATGAACTGGAGTGGAACCCCTTGATACTGTACCTTCATGGCCTACTCTGCAGTTTGCCAGGGACATCCTCTAGCAACCAAAGAAACAACTGATGGCAGCAGAAGAGGATCAGATTAAAAATTGACAGTGCCATTTTTGACTCACATGCGAAGCAAAAGTGAGTCTATGTACTGAGCCGTGTCGTCCGTCCGTCCGTCCGTCCGGGCGTCCGGGCGTCCGTCCGTCCGGGCGTCCGTAAAAAACTTAAACGTTGGATTTTTCTCGGAGACTATTAAGTCTATCAACACCAAATGTGGCATGATGGTGTATGATGACAAGGCCTCAAAAAACATACATAGTGACTTGACCTTGCTTCAAGGTCAAGGTCACAGGAGCCATAAATGTGGTCTCAAAAACAGTCATTTTTCACATTTTCCCAATTTTCTCCCACGTTATTGAGAATGGCGACCTTAGCTACAAGTGGTATATAGGTCAAAGCAAGCCCTATCTTTTGATACCAGTTTGGTTGACCTTGCTTCAAGGTCAAGGTCACAGGAGCTCTTCAAAGTTGGATTGTATACATATTTTGAAGTGACCTTGACCCTGAACTATGGAAGATAACTGTTTCAAACTTAATAATTATGTGGGGCACATGTTATACTTTCATCATGAGACACATTTGGTCACATATCATCAAGGTCAAGGTCACTTTGACCCTTATGAAATGTGACCAAAATGGGGTAGTGAACCACTAAAAGTGACTATATCTCATGGTAGAAAGTGCCAATAAGCACCATTGTGCTTCCTATGTCTTGAATTAACAGCTTTGTGTTGCATGACCTTGGATGACCTTGACCTTGGGTCAAGGTCACATGTATTTTGGTAGGAAAAATGTGTAAAGCATTTCTTTGTGTATGATGTCATTGGTAGGTTAAGTGGTTTGACCTTGACCTTGAAGGTCACCTGAAGGTCAAGGTCATATAAAGGTCAAGGTCAAGCATGTGAGTCGTATGGGCTTTGCCCTTCTTGTTCAAAGATTTAGTGGCAGTGCCTGCTTCCTCTGTCATGATACCACCTTTGCAAAGGATTCTTTCACCTTAGTCTAGTTTTGCAAAATCTGACTCCCCCAAAAAGTTGTTAATAGAATCCTTAATATTTTCTTTTTTCACCATAGTGGTTTGATTATACAGCCTACTATAGTAATTTACTAGTTCCTTCATTATTTTCCGTTGGTTTGAGATGATTTTGCAATTTGCCACCTAATGACTAATGACATTCTTTCTCTTTCTGCTGCTTTCTAAGTTCAGGAAATTGTCATATTTTTTTCGCCCTCTTCAATCCATCTAATTCTCGCACGTGCTTGTGCTCCTTTCGCTTTAGTAAATGACAACAATTCGAATTCTTGCTTAATCTTGGTCATTTCCTTTACTAACTCCGGATTGCAATCATTTGCCAATTCTTGTTCTATGTTATGCAATCTATTTCTCATACCAATAATGTCATTTCTTCTGCGTTGGGCCCAATGTTGACTAAAGACGATGCAGTATTCTTTAATATTTTTTTTGAACATCTCCCATTTGTCGCTCTGTCATACTGTGTATTTCGTATCCCCTCATCAATTATCCGGTTAATACGACGACAAGTATTGGATCCTTCAATAACATATTATTAAATTTCCATGTACATGGGCCTCTGGTAAACCCTGGTTTTCGTATGTCTAGTAGGACTCCTCGATGATAAACCCTGGTTTTCGTATGTCTAGTAGGACTCCTCGATGATCAGTAGTGTATGTCTAGTAGGACTCCTCGATGATAAACCCTGGTTTTCGTATGTCTAGTAGGACTCCTCGATGATCAGTATTAGGCAGAGTTGTAATTTCACAAGCCACACATTTTTCAACCAGAGCTTCACTCACAAAACAGTAGTCCAGACGCCTTGCAAGGAAAGGACTAACACGACTCCAGGTGTAATTCTTCTCAGTCTCATGACGAAGTCTCAACACATCAGTCAACATGAAACCCTTCACTAAATGACGGAGACTGAGAGCATTCACTTCCCGGGAACAATGTGGTTTCCCTGAAACAATATAAAGTTCATTATTCCTTACTGTATTGAAGTCCCCCAAGAGAATAAGGCTGTTGCAGTCGTATTTTGTTAGGAGCTGTGAAATCTTACTAAAGAAACATATCTTTTCTCTTTCATTATTTGGAGCGTAAACATTGCAAATCATACAATTGATTTCTTCTGACTTTACTGAAAGAATGATAATTTTGTTTTCTTTTTAAATAACCTCAACTGCAAGGGGGGTGTTTTTAGCAAATAAGATCATCTCACCTCTGCTGTTGCCTGTTCCCTGCACATACACGAGCTGACCACCCCATTCCTTTTCCCACTGTTGAGAGTCGCTCGGTGTAACATGGGTCTCTTGTAGGCACACAATGTCGCACTTTAGTGTTCTTATTTCATTAAACAAAGAGAGTCTTTTGAAACGATTTTTAGCCCTCTGGCATTCAGTTAGAATCTTTACAGGATTCATGGGACAAGCCTAGTTTCTATTCAAAGTCCGAGGAGAAAGCATGGGTCAGAGTATGTGGAAACAGACGATTCCCACTCACCGCTACATTACCGAAGGATCTGTGTCGATGAGGCTGGCTGTTGGATCCTTCGTGTTCGGGAGGCTGTTCCCGGACTTGGGGCGACATCCCTTCGCCGACAATCCCTATCGCCTGGTAGCATCACTTACCGTTCCGTCATGGCGCTTGCAGACTTTCGATCTTCCTCTGCGGGGGGTTGATGATGGCTTCATCATCCAGACTGGTCTTGCAGTTTCTTCTTCTCTCACTTCGTCCTGAGGGTTGTCTTCATGCATCTCGGGAGTAAGGCTGCATTTCATGTCTCCTGCCTTGTGTCCATCTTTGTAGCACTGTTGACACTTGATGGGATACGGGCAGGTGGAGAAAGAGTGGCCTTTTCTGAAACATTTGCTGCACGATGCCTCTGCAGCAGCAGCTTGCTTCTGCTCGCGATGGTAGACTTATTATGATAATGTACCATGGCAAATATTCTATCTTTTGTGCATGGCATATTCCTTATTTCATGGGACATTGAAGCACATTTATCCATTCGTCTATTACAGTACCGAGGGGAGTTCGGGCTGTTGGACCTGTCATGGCAGAGCTTCGCAGTGGGAGCATCTTGCTGTGCGGCCACGCTGCCCCTGTATGGCCTGCTCCTGCTGCTCTTCCGCCACAGCAAGGTGAACTGCACTGCCTGGCAGCTGACCCAGCCTCAAGTCCTGCTTGCTCTCCTGTGCTCACTCCAACCTAGTCTAGTCCAGTTTAACTGGAGCCCAGTCTTGCTTGCCTGCCTGTGTTTGAAGTGACGGAGCTGGTCCAACCAGTGGCCACTTCTGCTGCTAGGGGCGACCCCTGGCTTTGCTACGGAAGAAAACCTAGAATGCCCCACTACTGCAGACCTGAAGTGCAGTTCAGACTGGCCACCTCCAACCATGCTGACCTTACCCAGCAACTGTCAGTTTGCAATACAGAGCCCAGACGTTATAGAGGATAGAAAGGTTTTGACTGTGCCAGCCACAGTCAGTTAGCAATACAGAGCCCAGACGTTATAGAGGATAGAAAGGTTTTGACTGTGCCAGCCACAGTCAGTTAGCAATACAGAGCCCAGACGTTATAGAGGATAGAAAGGTTTTGACTGTGCCAGCCACAGTCAGTTAGCAATACAGAGCCCAGACCTCATAGAGGATAGAAAGGTTTTGACTGTGCCAGCCACAGTCAGTTAGCAATATTATGCTGTATAGCACTGCATTGCAGTGTTGTATTATGATCTATTGCACTGTATTGCAGTTGTATTATGCTGTATTACACTGTATTGCAGTGTTGTATTAAGCTGTGTTGCGCTGTATTGCAGTGTTGTATTATGTTGTATTGCACTGCACTAACTTGCACTGTGTTGCATTGCAATGCAGTTCTTGCACTCTTTCACTACCTAGTCTCATCTTCCTCTGGCATCTGGCTTCCTCTTGAAGGACTACTCACCCTTTCCATGTAGGCAGCCATGTTCAGCTCCATAGTCCTCCTTCAGCCAGCCCTCTGCCTGTCACTAGGGGAGCCCAGACCTCATAGAGGATAGAAAGGTTTTGACTGTGCCAGCCACAGTCAGTTAGCAATACAGAGCCCAGACCTCATAGAGGATAGAAAGGTTTTGACTGTGCCGGGACAGAGCCAGTTGTCTTGCAAGCTGAAGTCCTTCCTTGGTTGCCTTCCTGTTGCCCCCCAGTCCTAGTCCTCCTTCAGCCAGCCCTCTGCCTGTCACTAGGGGAGCCCAGTCCTAGTCCTCCTTCAGCCAGCCCTCTGCCTGTCACTAGGGGAGCCCAGTCCTAGTCCTCCTTCAGCCAGCCCTCTGCCTGTCACTAGGGGAGCCCAGTCCTAGTCCTCCTTCAGCCAGCCCTCTGCCTGTCACTAGGGGAGCCCAGTCCTAGTCCTCCTTCAGCCAGCCCTCTGCCTGTCACTAGGGGAGCCCAGTCCTAGTCCTCCTTCAGCCAGCCCTCTGCCTGTCACTAGGGGAGCCCAGTCCTAGTCCTCCTTCAGCCAGCCCTCTGCCTGTCACTAGGGGAGCCCAGTCCTAGTCCTCCTTCAGCCAGCCCTCTGCCTGTCACTAGGGGAGTCCAGAAGCTGCACGAGTAGATGTCTGCATGATGAATCTGCTGTTGCCCCCCAGTCCTAGTCCTCCTTCAGTCAGCCCTCTGCCTGTCACTAGGGGAGTCCAGAAGCTGCATGAGTAGATGTCTGCATGATGAATCTGCTGCTGCCCCCCAGTCCTAGTCCTCCTTCATCCATCCCTCTGCCTGTCACTAGGGGAGCCCAGAAGCTGCATGAGTAGATGTCTGCATGATGAATCTGCTGCTGGCCCCCAGTGTGAAATAGTGAGATCCAGGCCTATACAGCCATGCTCTTCCAGTAGTGTCCTGCATGTTGACCACTGTCCATCAGGCACTCCCCGTCTGCATGGAGTATCCCAAGCCCTGTTCTTGCTGCATGCACAGATGGCTTGGGATCCTCCATGCAGACGGGGAGTGCCTGATGGACAGTGGTCAACATGCAGGACACTACTGGAAGAGCATGGCTGTATAGGCCTGGATCTCACTATTTCACACTGGGGGCCAGCAGCAGATTCATCATGCAGACATCTACTCATGCAGCTTCTGGGCTCCCCTAGTGACAGGCAGAGGGATGGATGAAGGAGGACTAGGACTGGGGGGCAGCAGCAGATTCATCATGCAGACATCTACTCATGCAGCTTCTGGACTCCCCTAGTGACAGGCAGAGGGCTGACTGAAGGAGGACTAGGACTGGGGGGCAACAGCAGATTCATCATGCAGACATCTACTCGTGCAGCTTCTGGACTCCCCTAGTGACAGGCAGAGGGCTGGCTGAAGGAGGACTAGGACTGGGCTCCCCTAGTGACAGGCAGAGGGCTGGCTGAAGGAGGACTAGGACTGGGCTCCCCTAGTGACAGGCAGAGGGCTGGCTGAAGGAGGACTAGGACTGGGCTCCCCTAGTGACAGGCAGAGGGCTGGCTGAAGGAGGACTAGGACTGGGCTCCCCTAGTGACAGGCAGAGGGCTGGCTGAAGGAGGACTAGGACTGGGCTCCCCTAGTGACAGGCAGAGGGCTGGCTGAAGGAGGACTAGGACTGGGCTCCCCTAGTGACAGGCAGAGGGCTGGCTGAAGGAGGACTAGGACTGGGCTCCCCTAGTGACAGGCAGAGGGCTGGCTGAAGGAGGACTAGGACTGGGGGGCAACAGGAAGGCAACCAAGGAAGGACTTCAGCTTGCAAGACAACTGGCTCTGTCCCGGCACAGTCAAAACCTTTCTATCCTCTATGAGGTCTGGGCTCTGTATTGCTAACTGACTGTGGCTGGCACAGTCAAAACCTTTCTATCCTCTATGAGGTCTGGGCTCCCCTAGTGACAGGCAGAGGGCTGGCTGAAGGAGGACTATGGAGCTGAACATGGCTGCCTACATGGAAAGGGTGAGTAGTCCTTCAAGAGGAAGCCAGATGCCAGAGGAAGATGAGACTAGGTAGTGAAAGAGTGCAAGAACTGCATTGCAATGCAACACAGTGCAAGTTAGTGCAGTGCAATACAGCATAATACAACACTGCAATACAGCGCAACACAGCTTAATACAACACTGCAATACAGTGTAATACAGCATAATACAACTGCAATACAGTGCAATAGATCATAATACAACACTGCAATGCAGTGCTATACAGCATAATATTGCTAACTGACTGTGGCTGGCACAGTCAAAACCTTTCTATCCTCTATGAGGTCTGGGCTCTGTATTGCTAACTGACTGTGGCTGGCACAGTCAAAACCTTTCTATCCTCTATAAGGTCTGGGCTCTGTATTGCTAACTGACTGTGGCTGGCACAGTCAAAACCTTTCTATCCTCTATAACGTCTGGGCTCTGTATTGCTAACTGACTGTGGCTGGCACAGTCAAAACCTTTCTATCCTCTATAACGTCTGGGCTCTGTATTGCAAACTGACAGTTGCTGGGTAAGGTCAGCATGGTTGGAGGTGGCCAGTCTGAACTGCACTTCAGGTCTGCAGTAGTGGGGCATTCTAGGTTTTCTTCCGTAGCAAAGCCAGGGGTCGCCCCTAGCAGCAGAAGTGGCCACTGGTTGGACCAGCTCCGTCACTTCAAACACAGGCAGGCAAGCAAGACTGGGCTCCAGTTAAACTGGACTAGACTAGGTTGGAGTGAGCACAGGAGAGCAAGCAGGACTTGAGGCTGGGTCAGCTGCCAGGCAGTGCAGTTCACCTTGCTGTGGCGGAAGAGCAGCAGGAGCAGGCCATACAGGGGCAGCGTGGCCGCACAGCAAGATGCTCCCACTGCGAAGCTCTGCCATGACAGGTCCAACAGCCCGAACTCCCCTCGGTACTGTAATAGACGAATGGATAAATGTGCTTCAATGTCCCATGAAATAAGGAATATGCCATGCACAAAAGATAGAATATTTGCCATGGTACATTATCATAATAAGTCTACCATCGCGAGCAGAAGCAAGCTGCTGCTGCAGAGGCATCGTGCAGCAAATGTTTCAGAAAAGGCCACTCTTTCTCCACCTGCCCGTATCCCATCAAGTGTCAACAGTGCTACAAAGATGGACACAAGGCAGGAGACATGAAATGCAGCCTTACTCCCGAGATGCATGAAGACAACCCTCAGGACGAAGTGAGAGAAGAAGAAACTGCAAGACCAGTCTGGATGATGAAGCCATCATCAACCCCCCGCAGAGGAAGATCGAAAGTCTGCAAGCGCCATGACGGAACGGTAAGTGATGCTACCAGGCGATAGGGATTGTCGGCGAAGGGATGTCGCCCCAAGTCCGGGAACAGCCTCCCGAACACGAAGGATCCAACAGCCAGCCTCATCGACACAGATCCTTCGGTAATGTAGCGGTGAGTGGGAATCGTCTGTTTCCACATACTCTGACCCATGCTTTCTCCTCGGACTTTGAATAGAAACTAGGCTTGTCCCATGAATCCTGTAAAGATTCTAACTGAATGCCAGAGGGCTAAAAATCGTTTCAAAAGACTCTCTTTGTTTAATGAAATAAGAACACTAAAGTGCGACATTGTGTGCCTACAAGAGACCCATGTTACACCGAGCGACTCTCAACAGTGGGAAAAGGAATGGGGTGGTCAGCTCGTGTATGTGCAGGGAACAGGCAACAGCAGAGGTGAGATGATCTTATTTGCTAAAAACACCCCCCTTGCAGTTGAGGTTATTTAAAAAGAAAACAAAATTATCATTCTTTCAGTAAAGTCAGAAGAAATCAATTGTATGATTTGCAATGTTTACGCTCCAAATAATGAAAGAGAAAAGATATGTTTCTTTAGTAAGATTTCACAGCTCCTAACAAAATACGACTGCAACAGCCTTATTCTCTTGGGGGACTTCAATACAGTAAGGAATAATGAACTTTATATTGTTTCAGGGAAACCACATTGTTCCCGGGAAGTGAATGCTCTCAGTCTCCGTCATTTAGTGAAGGGTTTCATGTTGACTGATGTGTTGAGACTTCGTCATGAGACTGAGAAGAATTACACCTGGAGTCGTGTTAGTCCTTTCATTGCAAGGCGTCTGGACTACTGTTTTGTGAGTGAAGCTCTGGTTGAAAAATGTGTGGCTTGTGAAATTACAACTCTGCCTAATACTGATCATCGAGGAGTCCTACTAGACATACGAAAACCAGGGTTTATCATCGAGGAGTCCTACTAGACATACACTACTGATCATCGAGGAGTCCTACTAGACATACGAAAACCAGGGTTTATCATCGAGGAGTCCTACTAGACATACGAAAACCAGGGTTTACCAGAGGCCCATGTACATGGAAATTTAATAATATGTTATTGAAGGATCCAATACTTGTCGTCGTATTAACCGGATAATTGATGAGGGGATACGAAATACACAGTATGACAGAGCGACAAATGGGAGATGTTCAAAAAAAATATTAAAGAATACTGCATCGTCTTTAGTCAACATTGGGCCCAACGCAGAAGAAATGACATTATTGGTATGAGAAATAGATTGCATAACATAGAACAAGAATTGGCAAATGATTGCAATCCGGAGTTAGTAAAGGAAATGACCAAGATTAAGCAAGAATTCGAATTGTTGTCATTTACTAAAGCGAAAGGAGCACAAGCACGTGCGAGAATTAGATGGATTGAAGAGGGCGAAAAAAATATGACAATTTCCTGAACTTAGAAAGCAGCAGAAAGAGAAAGAATGTCATTAGTCATTTAAAGGTGTCAAATTGCAAAATCATCTCAAACCAACGGAAAATAATGAAGGAACTAGTAAATTACTATAGTAGGCTGTATAATCAAACCACTATGGTGAAAAAAGAAAATATTAAGGATGCTATTAACAACTTTTTGGGGGAGTCAGATTTTGCAAAACTAGACGAAAACGAAAGAACCCTTTGCGAAGGTGGCATCACTACAGAGGAAGCAGGCACTGTCACCAAATCTTTGAACAAGAAGGGCAAAGCCCATACGACTCACATGCTTGACCTTGACCTTTATATGACCTTGACCTTCAGGTAACCTTCAAGGTCAAGGTCAAACAACTAAACCTACCAATGACATCATACACAAAGAAATGCTTTACACATTTTTCCTACCAAAATACATGTGACCTTGACCCAAGGTCAAGGTCATCCAAGGTCATGCAACACAAAGCTGTTAATTCAAGACATAGGAAGCACAATGGTGCTTATTGGCACTTTCTACCATGAGATATAGTCACTTTTAGTGGTTCACTACCCCATTTTGGTCACATTTCATAAGGGTCAAAGTGACCTTGACCTTGATGATATGTGACCAAATGTGTCTCATGATGAAAGTATAACATGTGCCCCACATAATTATTAAGTTTGAAACAGTTATCTTCCATAGTTCAGGGTCAAGGTCACTTCAAAATATGTATACAATCCAACTTTGAAGAGCTCCTGTGACCTTGACCTTGAAGCAAGGTCAACCAAACTGGTATCAAAAGATAGGGCTTGCTTTGACCTATATACCACTTGTAGCTAAGGTCGCCATTCTCAATAACGTGGGAGAAAATTGGGAAAATGTGAAAAATGACTGTTTTTGAGACCACATTTATGGCTCCTGTGACCTTGACCTTGAAGCAAGGTCAAGTCACTATGTATGTTTTTTGAGGCCTTGTCATCATACACCATCATGCCACATTTGGTGTTGATAGACTTAATAGTCTCCGAGAAAAATCCAACGTTTAAGTTTTTTACGGACGCCCGGACGGACGGACGCCCGGACGCCCGGACGGACGGACGGACGGACGACACGGCTCAGTACATAGACTCACTTTTGCTTCGCATGTGAGTCAAAAATGGCACTGTCAATTTTTAATCTGATCCTCTTCTGCTGCCATCAGTTGTTTCTTTGGTTGCTAGAGGATGTCCCTGGCAAACTGCAGAGTAGGCCATGAAGGTACAGTATCAAGGGGTTCCACTCCAGTTCATGAGAAGGCAGCATCAAGCAGCCATGGCTGTTGGTTGCATTTCGCTATGTCTTGCGTATTACCAGGTAGGTGGGTCAGCTCCATAGCCAGTCTTACCTCCACAAAGGTGAAGTGGTACCACAGGGCAGCCAGACAGGCGTAGCAGGAGAGAAGGGCCAGGCAGAGGGTCAGGCGCTCCAGCAGACTGAAGCGGCTGTAGGAAGGGCAGGCCAGCAGCGACAGCCACAGGTGCAAGTCTGCCATGTGCTGTCCTCCCTTCACCATCAGCACCTGCAACCACCCAGAATCCAGCCATAGAATTTGCTATTCACAAGTGGCAAGAAACTCCCTACGGTGCGGGGCAACAGACGGTCTTCTGAGGAAGAGCCCCTGTCAACAAGTGTTTCGGCCCTTTACACTTCCTGACACTCTCGGGGAGAGGGCCACACCTGGTTATAAGGTGTCAGTCCCTATTCACAATATTTTACCTCTTTAGACTTCAATGAAATATACTCAGAACACCTATTCTGCACAAACTTTTAGTTTTAGTTATGTGTTTCTGTATTAACTGAAGAAGGGCGTATGCCCGAAAGCCTTTTGATTTTGGTGTTTGTCGTGTGTTTTTTTCTTATTAACAAACTTTCAGTTCAATGAAAATATTTTCCAAGTGCATAAGGCTGGCTGAGGCATTGTGGTTGAAAACGGTGATCAATGGTGTTTATTTGGATGGAACTAATGCAGAACACTGTTTCCACATGAGGATTTCATTCACTCAAAATCTTTATCAAGGAAATAAGGCAGGCTAAGGCATAGCAGTGATGGTTAAGCACTACAGTTATTCATATAACAGCTTTATTGACAGCTGCGGTATGAGGAGATGGGAGGACCAACCTTGGCAAAGGTCAGGTTGCCCTCCAGAGACAGGAATTCTCTCTCCACTTTGCCATCCTTCTTCTCCACTGCCAGCCATCGTTCACACAAAAACACATGCACCTGGCCTGCAAAGCAAAACACAAACATCACTGATCAATGTCATACACAGAAGCCTAACCTTCACAACAAAACGTATCTATTATGGAACAAAGAGGACAAAGGTTAACTGGTGGCCCTAATTTCATTTCTCCTTCCAAATATAGTGATGAACATGTCATGACTAAAGAAATAAGCAGCATACTTGTATTGGAACATAAAACTCACAGAAAGAGATGTACAACTTTGCAATGGCACACATACAAATGGTCACGTTACGACTTCAATTTACAGAAACACAGATATTTTTTTAACACGGTGACTGAATATAGCAGTGAAGTCATCCTGATCAAGGACTGAATCAACGCACCTAATCACTTCAAGCTGTTGGCAATTGTGCAAGTCAATTAGGTGCCATGGTTCTGTCCCTTCTTGGGATGATTAGAGTGCAATTTTTAATAACTTATGGCGTGTTCTATTTGTGCGAAGCTTCTGCCTACTATGTTGAAGTTTTGACTTTGATGTAGGAGGCCGAAAATTTGACTTCATGTAAGTGATTTAGGGGGTTCTTCATCATGCGTCTTAAGTTCAAAGTAGATTTCAGTGACTGTGTTCTTTAAAGTCCAATGTATACTTGGATAAAGTAGACCAAAGCTTCATCCTGATTGGTAAAAAAGATCATTGCTTAGATTTGGGGAGTCATGGAAAGTCTTGGCTACTATTTTCAGCCGGTTTCTACATGACGTTCCCCATACACAAGTTTGCCAAGTGGACTGCAGCCTTTGTTAATTTCTGTACTACACCCAAATTGAACACACCTCTAGAGAGCTTTGTTGATACCTACATCCATATAATAAAGCCAAGTTCTACAGAAGAAACTGGCAACTTGTAATGGGGAGACGATTAATAAGGGAGTATAGAAAACAAGAGTCAACAGGTTCATGGTACAGTCAAGGATTCATTTGAGGATTCGGAAAAGGACACAATGCATAGAAAGAAAACAATACAAACAGTACAGTACAATACACTACACTACAATAGAGGAAGCAGCAAGAAAAGGGAAGAGGAGAAAGGCAGCCTACCAGTGTTGAGGTCCCTGACGATGAGGCGGCTGAGGTACCAGGAGGGGGACAGCCCAGAGTTGCTGTGCCACAGCTGCACTTTCCAGATCTTGCCCAGACTGTCGGCAGTCCTGCAGCACAAAGGCCAAGGCGCTTTGTTTCCTGTTTTGACATTTCACTCCATTCTGTATGGTGACATCACACACACACCTCCATTCCCAGGTCCTCATGCCACACTGTCACTGCAGTGCCATGTCATCACCCATAGCATGCAACGGGCAGCAGTGGAGCATCAGTAGACCTCTGTAGAAACACTCTTCTCCATCCCATAACTTTCCTAATCATTAACATTCTTTAACAACAGCATTATTTAAGATTGTCCGTGTCACACCCACCCACCCACTCACTTCATTTACTTTTGTTAGTATGTAACTTAGGAATGAATGAATAGATGAATAAAAGAAAATGAATAAATGATATGATGGGATGGGATGGGATGGATAATGTTTTACAGCCTATCAGCCTTTATAGGCTATGTGAGGCGAAAATCACTGGAACACTTTAGAGTAAATGCAAATCAAGTCACAGTGTCCCTAGTTATTTGTCTCTTACGAATCGCATATGGAGATGTAGTGGGATGAATGAATGAATGAATGAATGAATGAATGAATGAATGAATGAATGAATGAATGAATAAATGAGGCATTATGCTGTAGGCCTTAGCATGGTCAGGCTCTGTACTCACGTGACAATGAAGTTGTCTCTGGAGTTCCTCTCAAAGATGGGGCGGTGGTCAACGCTGATGAGCTCCCTGGTCTCCGACATGCCTTCCTCCCCATGCAGTATGACGCTGACCTGTGAGCAGAAACACACACTATTTGCAGCCAGTCCATCTCACCTCAACTGATCACTGAACAATGCGGTACAACTAACAGACAGCCCTGCATCGGCATGGGGGCATGGGGGCTTGGAATGAAACAAAGCCCCCAGAGGCATACTGGGCACTGCGGTGAGGTGACCAATGGCGTTTCTTTATCAACTGCCACTGTCATCATCGTCGTCAACATCATTATCGTCGTCATCTCTTTTTTTCACCTCCCTATATTTCATTTCAATTTTTACTGTGATTGACCTGAATCATGACGATGACCGAGCAACAACAAGCAAACCAAGATGATACACATGAAAACTGTTGTTACTGTCAGCTCATTTCTACTGCAAGCCAGATGCACAGGGCATGGCAGGCTCTACAGAGGTGAAGGCAGGTGTCACTGCTGCGTACCTTGGAGGTGGTGCCGGCACCTCGACGGAATCCAGTATCCACAGTCAGCAGATACTTCTGGTTGTCTGAGGGACGGTTGTCAGGCAGAAAGATGGGTCCAGTCTTGAGGGTGTTGTGCTGATCTTGTCTATGGCACAGCACAGCCAGCAGTGCATAGACCAGATACACCAGTCCCACCACCACCACTGCTATCACATTCTTGGGTGGCCTGTCAAGTAATAACAAGCTCAAGTCATCTATGTTATAAAAATGAGGAAATTGACATACATGTAGTTACTTTTAAATGTGACAATAAAGAAAACTAGTATAACATTATAACGTATTTCATTGGAAATTAGTACTTGCTCAACCAGGAAATGTTTACGTGATTATGAATTATATTTCTTCAGAGAATATTGTTATTAAGACCCTAAAAGACTCTGTGAAACGCAATAATGCTCTCTCAACATTGGACAATGAAGCAGAGCCAGAGCATTTTCGTATGTTCCTCATCAGAGTCAGACACAGTCAGAGCATCTGCGTACAGTTGACACAGAGGAAGAATCATGCAGAGATAGGGAAAATCTCAACCGCACATCCAACACATTTATACTCTGCACATCACATGGAAACAAATTTGGCAGCAGTTTACCATGAGGTGACAATAATGCATGCACAGCACTCTCACAATGTGGACAGGCCTTTCTGCTTACCTGCAGACACAAGTCATGCATTCCAGAGCTACTGAAAGCAAGGCATGCAGCAAAGGAAGAGCTCACCTGAAGAAATCCTCAATGTCAATCAGGGTCAGCTGGCAGCTAATGGGCTGGAAGTAGGCCCGGAACGATGATAGGTGATTGCATCTGTAACACGTAGCGGCAAGTCTCATTTGGCAGTTCACGCTGGGGCCCAGACAGAGTATACAGTCTCCATCAGTGTATGTCACTTGAGTCCTTCCCACCCACCCACCCCACCCCAAGCTTTAAACCTGACAAACTGCAGGAGAAATTGGAAGATAATACAGGAACACACCACACACAAAGATACACACACAGATACATGCATGCCAACACACACAATACACATGCATACGGGCGTCAGCTGGCTTTCCACAAGAAATATCCACACACACCACCCACCCATCCACCATGCAAATGTCATACACACCTGCAGTGCGTGACAGTGAGGGTGGAGCTGGGAGAGGTGGAACAGCCCTGGCTGCTCCAGTTGCCATGGGAAGTGTGGAGGCACTGGCTCCACCATAACTGCAGACGGTAGGTGCGCTCTGTCACTTCGCCCGGCCTGGGACGTCCCGCATTGTAGGTGGCGTCAGCCAATCCCACATAGTACATGCCACTGACTGCAAGACAGCAACACAAATTTATCATTGCTGTCTCAGAAGATGCATGTCAATATATTGGCCATCCTCAACACAGTATTCATCTATTCAAAACTTGATAAAGTGCACATAAGGACACATCTATTCCCACCTCCAAACAAAAACCCAAAACCTGAAGAAGATCTAAGCTTGGCTTTGATAAGATTATTATTTTCTCCATATAGTTACACTTAAATTCATTATATATTGCAGGCAAATCAATACAAATGTAGTTTCATTCCTGCATGAAGAGCAAGTAATGGGGATTATCATTAAAATAGTAATAATAAATCATGATTCACATTCCAGAGAGCCAAAAAATATCAATATTTTCATTATCTCTGTGAAGCCATATGTGGCATCTCATTTCCGTCTGAGCACACAGACTACACACGTCAGCTGAACGACACTCAAGCAGGACTATTGAAGAGCTCCCTGAGCAAGGGAGGCAACTCACAGTTGAAAGAGGCAGAGGGGAAGTGCAGCTGAATGGAGTCCTGGCCTGCAGGGAACTGGTAGCGCAACACATGGCCCTCCAACTGTGGCGGTGCACCATGGCTGAGCAAACACACCACAATGACAGTCACTTCATACATTCTGTCAGTGTGCATGCATGCATGTGTTGTGTGTGTGTGTAAGTGTGCATGCATGCATGTGTGTGTGTGTGTGTGTGCATCCGTGTGTGATGAGATGCATCATGACTCCATACATATTAGCATTCCTTCCTCTATGATCCTCATTTGAACTCAGAAAAAAAGATGGGCAAAATTGTGCATGAGCCTGAACATGCTGCACTGTTTTTATAGATGATTCACCTCCTAGCAGATGTTCCTCTTGCACAGGGTAAAAGATCTATACAGCTGAACCGGTTTTGGACAGCAGAATAATGAGAAGTATCTTTGAATCTTTGCTTTATCAGTTTATGTAAGATAAACAAAAAAAGTTGGTCCTGTTCCTTACCAACTTGAGTTAGTATCTATGATTGATCCCCCCCCCCCCCCCCCCCAAACTCAGACCTGTTTACCTTAAGTTGTGCAAAATAGGGAGATGGCGACTCAAAAATCGGGAGATTTCAATAAAAAGCGGGAGATTTTTATTTTTAGATATGTGTACCATCCCAGGTCACAAACTTCATAACAACTGAATACAAATCAGCTGAAAGTGGAATAAAAAACTCAGAAATCAGCTGAAACGCCAATAAGTCCCATCTCTGATCAAAAGTCAAATTCTCTCTCTTCCGCGCGCCGGCGCTCACTCTCTCTCTCGTGCGCGCGCGCTGTCTCTCTCTCTCGCTTGCTCACTCTCTCTCGCACGCGCGCGTTCTTTCTCTCGCGCTCTCTCTCCCTCTCGCGCGCACGCGCAAGTTCTCTCTCTCGTGCGCGCACAAGTTCTCTCTCTCTCTCTCTCTCTCTCTCTCTCATTCTTGCCTCCGTGGCTCACGTTGATGTCTTTTTTGCAGAACGTGCAAAACCCGCGTGATTGCGATTTTAATTTAGACGATGGGCGAAATGCCGGGAATTCGGATTTTCACTCAGCCTTCCACTTTGCATTGTACTTTACTCTCTTTCTGCTTCTGACATCAGTGGACTTTCTTTTCTCATCCTCTGTGTCACACTCACTGTCGGATTCAGAATCGGTTCCGCGATTCTTTCTCATTGACTTTTCAATCGACGCCATCATTCGGATCGGTCAAGCAAAATGGCGGCTATTCCAGATTGTAAACTGGCTCTCGATTGGACAAAGGCCCTGACTCAACCAATCAAACAAATTGTACTGCAGATCGGCAGAACGACCTTCAGTGGCGTAGTAGAAAGTTCGGATCGTCATGTAAACGCTTCGGAAACGAAATAAACCTTTCAAAAAAATTTTTTTTCGGGAGATCGGTGAAAAAAAAATCGGGAGATTTACAAAGCTAGCGGGAGGTCGGGAAATAGGGTCTGAAATCGGGAGTCTCCCACTAAAATCGGGAGAGTAAACAGGTCTG
>JAWQFJ010008856.1:17500-37500 GCA_034096865.1 Theodoxus fluviatilis | reverse complement strand
TCTTTATCTTTCTTCTCTTTCTTTCTCTCTCACTCTCTCTCTTTCTCTGTCTCTCTCTCTCTGTCTGTCTCTGTCTCTGTCTCTCTCTGTCTCTCTGTCTCTCTGTCTCTCTCTCTTTCTCTCTCTCTCTCTGTGTCTGTCTCTGTCTCCTCCCCCCCCCCCCCCCCCCCCCGCCCCCCCAATGTCAATATTTCTTTTCAAAAGGAAAAATAAAAGGGGGAGGGGCGGTTGAGAAGTTGGGGGAGGGACCGAAACGTCTTCAGTCCTTCTTGGGATCATTCCGAATAGGAAACATCCCTTTGTTTCTCCCGGCAGTGACGTCACGTGTGACGTCATTGGCAGACAGCAGAAGAGGGAGATAATCAAACCCTGACGTCATCGCGCAGGTGTTGGCGATTCAAAAAGTGCTGTCATGTATGCAACGATGGTTCAAGTGCTTGGAAATGTGGTTCAAGTCTTTGACGTGTGGGTATGCATGTGTCTTGCTGTGTGCGGGCGTGCATGTGTGCATTTATGCGTGCGCGTTCGGTTGTGCGCGCGCCTTTGTGTGCTTGCAAGTGTGCACGGCCCTTTGCGTTTGTATGTATGATGATGTTCTAGTAGTCGTGTGTGCATTTGTTTGTGCTTGTGTGCGCGTGAATGTGTGTGTGTGTGTATGTGTGTGTATATGTGTGTATTTGTGTGTGTGTTTGTGTGTGCGTGCGTGTGTGTGTGTGTGCATTGTTTGTGCTTGTGTGCGCGTGAATGTGTGTGTATGTGCGTGTGTGTGTGTATGTGTGTGTGAGTGCGTGTGTGTTTGTGCGTGCGTGTGTGTGTGTGTGTGCGCGCGCGCGCGCGTATGTTTGTGTTCGAGAACAACTGCTCCCCCCACCCGCAGTTACTGGAGAGAAGTAATAAAAGAATGAGACATTTCGAAGATAAACGTCTGCTTGCACTCGACAACAAAAGATACACACGAAAATGGCGCTTTGCAGTAGCCGTGGCCTGCTCTCTTTGCCTTTTGAGTTTGGGCTCAGGACTCTTCTTCGGCGTCTCTGACCGAACGAACTTACAAACAAACGAATAACCCCTTACGGCCAATCAGCCTATGTAGGCTATGTAAGGCCAATGACTACAACGTCACCACAGCCGGTTAGAATAAGAGCAAGTCAAGTCTACATATCCCAATGACGAATTGCTTGTGACGTAGTAGGTCTATTCCTCCTCCCCTTCCCCCTACCCCCTACTCCCCCCCCCATTCCCCCCCCCTCTTCCCCCCCCCCTTCCCCCCCCCCCCTTCCCCTCTACTCCACGGGAGGCAACGCCTCTAATGTCTTCGTTGAAGTCCAGGGACTACCCAGCACGTGTTCATGTGTGCTTGTGTGTACATATGAACATATGTACATGTAGTGTGTGGATGTGACCTTGAGTGTTTTTATGTGTGTATTTGTACATATGTGTGCTCACGCATGCGTGTGTGCATGTTTGCAAGCGTAAATGAGTTCCTTTAGACACGCAAAATAACTGTCAACCGCGTTGTCTTGATGATCGCTTTGCTCTGATAATGGCCTACGGTGGTTTTTTTTAACGACATTAACTTTTTCGAGAAGAAACAATAAAGGACATCAACAACAACAACGACAATGACGATGACGATGGCGAACAACGATGTTGACGACGAGAACAACGACGAACACGACGACGACGTCGACGACGATAACGACGACGACAATGACGACAACGACAATTAAAACAACAAAGACAACGACAACATCAATAGCAGCAGCAGCAGCAGCAGCAACAACAAGAAGGAAGTTGTCTCTCGTAAACAACAAGAGACGGCGACCAACAAGTTGTAATCTCAATCGACTTTGTCATGACCAATCAGGAGTTCCCAAATGAGCAGTGCTCTCTCTGTTTATAACGGCCGTCAAATCACTGCTACGAAATAAGCATCACACCCTCCTACTAAGTTTTCCATTGCGTTCAAACATCCTCCTAGCCCCACCCTCGTTGCCTTCACCCCCAGCCCCGCCCTATGCTCTCTGTGAACCCGAAATCACTTTCACGGCACGTTTTCAATCACAGTGCTCTCCCCTTGAACTTCCGGTTCCACGTCACGTGACCTGGTTTCCCGGTGCAGCCCGGGGATGAAAACGAGGCTCCGTGACAGGAACAAAGATGGCGCCACTTCCTGCGGGCTTGCAGTTTTCCCGTACTTTTCCCCGACGTGGGTCCAGCTCTTTTGTGAGGCTGTCATGGCGGGGGGGGGGGGGGGGGGGGGGGGCAGCTTTGGGGGAGACGAGGAGGGGCAGGAACGCTTGAAAAGGCACACTGACGATGGTGCGCTGTCTTGGGTACTTCAAAGGGGAGGTAAGCCCCGTGGCAGCCTGCCACTCCACGACTCCACGTCCAGGGCGCTGTTCTGTCGTGTCGTCACGAAGATGCACGGTGTTCCCCGCCAGCCACTTAGGAGTCGGGAGGGACCTTGATGTTCATATGCAGCTGCTGTGGGTTCGCGAGTATGAATGGACCCGCCACGTCTGCCTACGCCATTAGCGAGAGGCGAACAACTAGGGGAATCGAGCCTTCACTTGCTGTTATTCTGATCACCTCGAAAAATGTTCGTGTTCAATGGCCTTGCATAGCCTACAAAGGCTGATAGAGCGAAAACCCACATCAATCCAATCCAGTCCAATCCGTGTGTTAAAGGTAAAGGTGTGATTTTTATTTAGCAACTTCTCACCCTTATCTGGGTCTCAAACTGCTTTACACTTTACCCCCCGATCACTGGGCCACATGATCAGTCCTGCACTGGACCCTGACGACATACACAGTGGCAGACAGATAAGATGCACACAGTCAGGTACCAGCACCAACTGCACTCCCTGGGGAGTCTTCCAACCCAATGCTTGCTCACGGCCCAATACAGAAGTCAATCGCACTATAGTAAGCCCTCTCTGCCCTCACAGGTACCCGGTATTACTCCTGGGTGGATAGAAGCAATGCGAGTTAAGCACCTTGCTCAAGAATGCAGCTCTGGAACCGAGCAGGTTCGAACGCCGTATCCACTGGCCCAAGCAACTGCTAGGTCGAACGCGCTAACAACTCGGCCACAAAACCCCACTAATATGATGGCCTGACTCGTTGGTTCTCTGGCTGCCTGGCCTATCATTTGCTTACCTGTTGGGCTGGCTGTTTGGTTTTTTGTTTGCCTATGTGCTGGTTTGTTGGCTTGCCAGCTAGTGGGCTGGTAGATTCATAGGCTGGTTGATTGGTTGGTTGTTCAGTGAGTCGGTTGTTTGATTGCTTGATTGGCTAGCTTGCTGTCTGGCTAGCCGGTTTGACTGACTTGTTGGTTAGATGGTTGATTGGTTGAGTGGGTGGGTGGGCTGGCTGAATGTCTAATTGGTTGGTTTGTCGTAATGTCAAGATGTGCTGTCTGCGCTGTGGTCCGAGTCTGCGAGGAGAATGAAAGATTCCAAGCAGAATATGCCGAAGGGTCCTTTGCAGGCTGGGCTCTGGGAGTCTACTGTCGTTACATGGACGACACCCTAGAGCAGGACGATGGGGTCAGTAAAAATCCTGTGATCCACTCCATACGCATAAATTCCTCAGTCGTAACGCAATTTCTTTCTTCACTTTAAAGGTCCAATTGCTCCTGTATTATGTTTCTAACTACAAACAAAACGACAAACGAACGAACGAACAAACGAATTAACATTATCAGTAAGTCAGAGCATCAGAAACCAAGTTGTCCACAGATGAACTTTCGCAGATGATCACGAATGAGAGTCTATCGTTCATAGTGGCAAAAGGGGGTGGAATCTACTGTCCATAGTGGCAAAAGGGGTAGAATCCACTGTCCATAGTGGCAAGAGAGGTAGAATCTACTGTCCATGGTGGCAAAAGGGGATGGAATCTACTGTCCATAGTGGCAAAAGGGGTGGAATCCACTGTCCATAGTGGCAAGAGAGGTGCAATCTACTGTCCATAGTGGCAAGAGAGGTGGAATCCACTGTCCATAGTGGCAAAAGGGGGTGGAATCCACTGTCCATAGTGGCAAAAGGGGATGGAATCTACTGTCCATAGTGGCAAAAGAGGATGGAATCTACTGTCCATGGTGGCAAAAGGGGTGGAATCCACTGTCCATAGTGGCAAGAGAGGTGGAATCCACTGTCCATAGTGGCAAGAGAGGTGGAATCCACTGTCCATAGTGGCAAAAGAGGGTGGAATCCACTGTCCATAGTGGCAAAAGGGGATGGAATCTACTGTCCATAGTGGCAAAAGGGGATGGAATCTACTGTCCATAGTGGCAAAAGGGGGTGGAATCCACTGTCCATAGTGGCAAAAGGGGGTGGAATCCACTGTCCATAGTGGCAAAAGGGGATGGAATCTACTGTCCATGGTGGCAAAAGGGGATGGAATCTACTCTCCATGGTGGCAAGAGGGGATGGAATCTACTCTCCATGGTGGCAAGAGGGGTGGAGTCCACGGTGACCAAAGGGGTGGAATCTACTGTCCATAGTGGCAAGAGAGGTGGAATCCACTGTCCATAGTGGCAAGAGAGGTGGAATCCACTGTCCATAGTGCCAAGAGAGGTGGAATCTACTGTCCATGGTGGCAAAAGGGGATGGAATCTACTGTCCATAGTGGCAAGAGAGGTGGAATCCACTGTCCATAGTGGCAAGAGAGGTGGAATCTACTGTCCATGGTGGCAAAAGGGGATGGAATCTACTGTCCATAGTGGCAAGAGAGGTGGAATCCACTGTCCATAGTGGCAAGAGAGGTGGAATCCACTGTCCATAGTGGCAAGAGAGGTGGAATCTACTGTCCATAGTGGCAAAAGGGGTGGAATCCACTGTCCATAGTGGCAAGAGAGGTGGAATCTACTGTCCATGGTGGCAAAAGGGGATGGAATCTACTGTCCATAGTGGCAAAAGGGGTGGAATCCACTGCCCATAGTGGCAAGAGAGGTGGAATCCACTGTCCATAGTGGCAAGAGAGGTGGAATCTACTGTCCATGGTGGCAAAAGGGGATGGAATCTACTGTCCATAGTGGCAAGAGGGGGTGGAATCCACTGTCCATAGTGGCAAGAGGGGTGGAATCTACTGTCCATAGTGGCAAGAGGGGTGGAATCTACTGTCCATAGTGGCAAAAGGGGATGGAATCTACTGTCCATAGTGGCAAAAGGGGATGGAATCTACTCTCCATGGTGGCAAAAGGGGATGGAATCTACTCTCCATGGTGGCAAAAGGGGATGGAATCTACTCTCCATGGTGGCAAGAGGGGATGGAATCTACTGTCCATAGTGGCAAGAGGGGGTGGAATCCACTGTCCATAGTGGCAAAAGGGGGTGGAATCCACTGTCCATAGTGGCAAAAGGGGGTGGAATCTACTGTCCATAGTGGCAAGAGGGGTGGAATCCACTGTCCATAGTGGCAAAAGGGGGTGGAATCCACTGTCCATAGTGGCAAAAGGGGTGGAATCTACTGTCCATGGTGGCGAAAGGGGGTGGAATCTACTCTCCATGGTGGCAAGAGGGGTGGAGTCCATGGTGACCAAAGGGGTGGAATCTACTGTCCATAGTGGCAAAAGGGGTGGAGTCTATTGTCCATGGTGGCAAGAGGGGTGGAGTCTATTGTCCATGGTGGCAAGAGGGGTGGAGTCTATTGTCCATGGTGGCAAGAGGAGTGGAGTCTATTGTTCATGGTGGCAAAAGGGGTGGAGTTTACTATCCATGGTGGCAAGAGGGGTGGAGTCTATTGTCCATGGTGGTAAGAGGGGTGGGGTATGTTGTCCATGTGGCAAAAGGGGTGGAGTCTACTGCCCATGGTGGCAAAAGGGGTGGAGTTTACTATCCATGGTGGCAAGAGGGGTGGAGTCTATTGTCCATGGTGGCAAAAGGGGTGGAGTCTATTGTCCATGGTGGCAAGAGGAGTGGAGTATATTGTCCATGGTGGCAAAAGGGGTGGAGTTTACTATCCATGGTGGCAAGAGGGGTGGAGTCTATTGTCATTGGTGGCAAAAGGGGTGGAGTCTATTGTCCATGGTGGCAAGAGGGGTGGAGTCTATTGCCCATGGTGGCAAGAGGAGTGGAGTCTATTGTCCATGGTTGCAGAAAGGGTAGGAATCGATTGTTCGTGGTGGTAAAAGGATTGGAATCTACTATCCATGATGGCAAGAGGGGTGGAGTCTACTATCCATGGTGGTAAGAGGGGTGGAGTATATTGTCCATGGTGGTAAGAGGGGTGGAGTTTACTATCCATGGTGGCAATAGGGGGTGGAGTATCCAGGTCCACAGAGGGGGAGTCAGAGAAAACCTGTGGTGTCACGTCACGCCTGCTTGAGTGCTAGCACGTGTTCCTCCAGTCATGCGCCACCGGGTGCTTCGCAGTTACCTGTGCCCGAGAGAGCGTAACCCCATACTAAGACTGCTTTGATCTTGTTCTGCCTGGGTTCCTCACCTGCCCAACTAGAATGGCACTCACCTGGAGGGACTATTTCGTGTCGTGCTTGAGCAGGGAAGCGTATGGTGTTTGTGCTGAGGGGATTTGGAGAAAGGGGAGATAACAGTGAGAGCTATGGTAGGAGTTACCATTCCTTACAAAACAAGAGCTTGACTTCTCTATGAACACACAACCACAGAAACTCCTTGTTGAGCCGCTCGTTTGAATCTGCTCTGGTCTCTACAGCTGTCGTGTGTTTGTGTGTGTGTGTGTGTGTGTGTGTGTGTGTGTGTTTGCGTGTTTGTGTGCGTTTGCGTGTTTGTGTGCGTGTGTGTGTGTGTGTGTGTGTGCTTGTGTCTGTGTGTGTGTGTGTGCGTGTGCGTGCGTGTGAGTGTGTGTGTGCGTGTGCGCGCGCGCGTGTGTGTGTGCGTGTTTGTGCGTGTGTGTGTGTGCGTGTGTGTGTATGTGTGTGTGTGTGTGCGTGTGTGTGTGTGTGTGTGCGTGTTTGTGTGTGTTTGTGTGTGTGTGCTTGTGTGTGTGTGTGTGTGTGTGTGTGTGTGTATTTGAGTGGTCTCTTTGACCAAGACTCAGTTCTTTCCCCTGTCTGGCCCAGGAATGGAAGTCTTAATTGAAAACTTTTCAGTTCTCTTGGGAACAAAACAAGCAACGTGAGAGAGATTGATGACGTTTTGGAAAGACAAGCTGAATGCCTTACGGGCTCTAGAACGTTGGGACTTGAAAGGTCTGAATAGGTACAGTCTCACTTAACAGACATAACAGATTGGCAGAAGTCGTAATAAATTCCTCAGTGGTCAAAGCATTCAGACGCCTATTGAAATGTCTCTCGTTCGTCCTCTGTCTCTACACTCACAACGTTTTTTGGGGGGTGTTTTTTTTTTTGGGGGGGGGGGGGATGGTGTTTCCCTCGTGGATCTTGTCATGAGGTTAAGGCACTAATTTCAGTCCTTGCCTTACTTCCTAAAACATGTTCGTGCCAATTCTCTCTAACATGCAGGTCTACGTGGGACGTGAATAATTATTCCTTAGAAAGAAGGTCCTTGAGGCAGAAGTCACAAAATGAGGTTTTAGCTCCAGAGCATGGTTAAACTTGTACACATCTGTTCATGTACATACATTTACGCCCTTTTTCATGTGTTGCGTCCTTGTAAACAGTGAATAAAGTTTTCTTCCAGAAAACAGCACACTTACGCGGTGTAATGGTGACGATAAGGTTCCAGACGTCAATCGCATCATTTTGAAATGAGGAAAGTTTGAAATTTCAATAAAATCATATCACCACTCGCGTATCTTAATAAAAGAAAGCGCAATGAAACACAATTTAGGTAAAACTTGTTATGTTGCTCTTAAAATGACAAAACCTCAACAAGCTCGTGTGAACAATTTTGAGAAGTTAATTATAAAAATTGCCCCAGGACTTAAGCGTCGAAGTTGGAAAGATAATTTTAACGTTTCCCTTTGTAATACGTCAGGTATTGATAAAACTTAGTAAAAATGATTGAAATATAAGCTCCATGCTAGCTATTTCGTAACGTCCATGAACATTTCAATCAATACTTTAGCGCAAAAGTTTTAGAGAGAACCAAAACATTTCCCTTTGTAATACGTCAAGTATCAGTAAAACTTGTTTTAAAAATCTCACTCAAATTATGTATTTATATATCAGTCCAATAATAATAATAATGTGTGGATTTATAAAGCGCCTTACCAATGAGTTAAGACATGCTCAAGGCGCATACATACACAACCATTTCAATATGCAATATAGTCAATCACCTCAAGCACAACTTAATAAACTAAATACCACAAGAGTCAGACATTCACTTCAGACATTCGACAAACTGATGTACAGCGTCACCGCTAAACCATGAAACTGGGGAGCGGGGGAGGAGAGACAGGAGGGTGCATGGTAGGGGGCATGGGCAAGCTAGTACAAAGAGAACAGTGAGGGGAGGAAGATGAAGAAACTTAGACAGGATCAGAGAAAGATTTCAAGAAGAGGTGAGTTTTGAGAGCAGAGTGAAAGGTCGAGGGAGAAGTAGAGTGACGAACAGAGGCGGGGAGGTCATTTTAGATAAAGGGAGCATGATAAAAGCAAGAGCGTTCACCAAGTTTTGTTTTAACTGGAGGGTCCTCCGGGAACCTGAGGATTCTTGTGTCTGCGGAAGAGCGTAGCTGTCTAGCGGGTGTGTAGGTGCGCATGGGTTTAGAGAGATATTGAGGAAGGGATTCAGCGAAGTAATAGTAGCAATACCGAATGATTCAGGAAGCTCACACATTTTGTGTGTGTGTTTGAGACTTGAATGTCCCTGTTAGTGCAAATAGGCCCAGAAATGTCTTTCTGAGGGTTTGTGACTGATATTTGTTACACTGAGTAAAGAGCACTGTACTATTTCATTTGAGTGTGTTGTTGAAATGTTTATATTTTCATTGAGAAAATAGAGCAAAAGAACGACTTAATGAGTAAAAATGAAAATGCACTAACCAACTTTTTCAGCTGTATTAATCAGATGGAAAGATATAGAAGACATGTGACTACGGCTTGATCCTGAATACCTCTCACACACAGCTGATCGCGCATTTACGGATACGCATCCACCCTGAAGAAAGTTTTCGCTCCACAGTTTTGCTTCGTCAGAGGTCGCTCGGGTGGAAGGAGATCTGTGAGCGCTCAGGTGCTTCCTTCCGCTCGGCAAGAGTGCGTGTCAAGCGGGTGTGAAGGGCGTTGAACGGGTAGCCGGTTACTTTGAGGTCATGTGCATCCACCCGTATTAGCGGAACTAGAGCGTGGCCAAGGTTGTCTGGGTCTCCCGTCAGCTGAGAAGGGCATTGGGTAGTGTGCGTGTGTGCGTGCGTGTGTGCATGCGTGTGTGTGTTGTGTAAATGTGTGTGTGTGTGTGGTGTGTAAATGTGTGTGTGTGTGTGGTGTGTAAATGTGTGTGTAAATGTGTATGTGTAAATGTGTGTGTGTGTGTGCGTGTGTGTGTGTGCGTTTGTGTGTGTTTGTGTGTGTGTGTGTGTGTGTGTGTAAATGTATGTGTGTGTGTAAATGTGTGTATGTGTGTAAATGTATGTATATGTCTTTGTGTGTAAATATGTGTGTAAATGTGTGTATATGTCTTTGTGTGTAAATATGTGTGTGAAGCCTAAATGTGCGTAATTAATATGGTTAGCCGCAATGCATGGAACTAGTGACACCTACTTATGTGTCACGTGGGTGCTGGTGCATTTTGGCTTTGTGCAGACATATTTGCATGTCCATGTGTACATAAACGTAAGTGCTGGTGCATTTTGGCTTTATGCAGACATATTTGCATGTCCATGTGTACATAAACGTAAGTGCTGGTACATTTTGGCTTTATGCAGACATATTTGCATGTCCATGTGTACACAAACGGACGTATGTGAATAGGTAAAAGTTTTTAAAAAGGTAAAGATTGGATTTTATACGGCATCTCACCCACGTCTGGATTTCAAACCACTTTACACTTTACCCCCTGATCACTGAGCATCTTGATCAGCCCTTCACTGGTCCCTCACAACAAACACAGTGACAGACATTTACGACGCACACAGTCAGGTACCAGCACCAACTCCGCTCCCTGGGGAGTATTCCAACCCGATGCTGGCACTTGGGCGTATACAAGGGTTAATCGTACTACAGTTTGCCAACATTGACCTCGCAGGTGCACGGTTTTACTCCTGGGTGGGGAGAGGCGATGCTAGGCAGGCATCCTGCTCAAGGATGCACATCTAGTGAACGACTACAGGTCAAGCGCCGACCACTCGGCCACGTAGTCTGTACAGGCTTGCACATGACGTAAGAGTGGCGTTGCAAAACCCACCCCAATCACGTGATGAACTGCCCTCATTGTACAAGCAGAACACTTGCGTTCATTTCCTCCTCGTCACTGAGCCAGTCTGTTTGTTTGTTTGTATGTTTATTTGTTTGTTTGTTCTGCCAGCTGCATGTTTATAGACTAGTTTGAAAGATTTATCTCACTTTCGACTGTTTCCGTGTTGTTTCCCTTCCCAAAACTCATGGATTCGATTTTAATTAATGGCTTTCAGTAGGGTTAAAAAAAGGAACCCCCCCCCCCTCGCTTTGTTGTGCATGGAGGCAATTTGTAATTGCTTTGTAATCATCGTTAGTAATCAATTTTGTACCATAATTTAAAAAAAAATTCATGTGTACATCTCCCATGTGAAATTTAAAAACAGTGAATTTCGAACATTGCCTTACCGTCTCCCAGAGCGAATAAAAGAGAAGCCCATCTGTGTGATGGCTTCATGGGAAGTCATTGGATAAGAAAGCAGGCATTAAATCAAAGCAAACAACAACAACAACAACAGCAACAACAACAACAACAGCAACAAAATGCTGTGAGAATGCTTTCCGTCACTCGTACAAAATATTGTATTGTTCTGTGTTTCCAGCAGATGCTTGTTAAATTTTGACGCTACCATAGACGAGTACAAGTTCAGCATTGAATTGACTCGCGAGGAAAAATTGCCGTGATTATAAAGTAATCATACAGACTGCCACTCGTCAGAGGAATGCGAACGTCAATACGCCCTTCAGATTTTTTTTCCCTCCCACCCTGATTTTTTTTTCTGCCAAGGGAGACAAATCGTGGCGGAATGGCAGGAAAGGCATTGATTTTTTTCCCCCTTCCTCCTCCTCCTCGCCTCAAGAGGAAATTGTCCTGACCTACATCGGAGTCGCAGACTGGGTCACCGTGACGTCACTGTTTTGACTGGTGCCTTCAGACAGAGGCAAACGGCGTGACGGCTTCGCTCCACTGCGCACGGCAGTCCGCGCTCCGCTACTTTCTCGCCCGTGTCTCCGACGCCCCGCGTTCAATACCCACACGATCGATGCCTTTTTTTTGTTTCTTTCTCCCCCTTTCTGAATGCTTCGTTTGCCTGCGTTCTCTTCTTGACGCAATCTTCTCAGCTCTTTTATCTTCCCATTCCCCTCAGTCCTTCTTATGCCCAACCACCTCCATACATTCCACATGCCCCCCTGCCCCCCTGTCCCCCCTCCCCCCCTGCCCCCCTGCCCTCCTGCCCCCCTGCCCCCCCGCGCCCCCTGCCCCCTTACCGCCTACCCACTGCCCCCCTGCCCCACTGCCCCCCAGCCACCTACCCCCTGACCCCTGCCACACTGCCCCCTACCCCCTGCCCCTTACCCTCTGCCCCCTTGCCCCCCCTACCCTTTCTCACCCATCTCCTGCTCCAACCTGAACGTACTGGATGTGTAAGAATGTGTCACGTGATGTGTGCGTCTCGCAAGGCATAATATACATTTGACATCCCCACTCAATCTGCGTTTGTGGATTGTGCATGTAGTTATAGAGGAACATTGTCACATGCATATATTCTGTCCTGCCTTTGTTAATTTCTTCAAAAATCCGTGCAGATAAATCCTACATTGTGATAAAACTGAATACTTTAATCATTTTGGCGCTTATTCCGTTCTGTTTATTTTATATATAAAAAAAACTGTCTTGCATTAGCATAGTGGAATTTGAAATGTTAATGCAACATCTTGGTTGTGAGTGGTTTTCGTTGTTGTCATCGTCATTGTTGCTGGCTTTTGTATTTACTCTGGACTGGTATTTGGACCATACACTGTGCCGTCTGCATATTTTACCTTTGAAATTATCTAACTTTCTGACTGTGTGTCACTTGTCGGTGTGTGTGTGTGTGTGTGTGTGTGTGTGTGTGTGTGTGTGTGTGTGTGTGTGTTTGTTTGTTTGTGTGTATGTGTGTGTGTGTGTTTCGTCTGTGTGAATGTGTGTGTGTGCTTGTTTGTGTGTATGTGTGTTTGTTTGTTTGTGTCTGTGTGTATGTGTGTGTGTCGCGTCTGTGTACGTGTGTGTGTTCGTGTATGAGTGTGTGTGTGTGTGTGTGTTTACGCGTGTATGTGTGTGTGTGTGTATGTCTGTGTGTGTGTATGTGTGTGTGTACGTGTGTGAGTGTGTGCACAATTAAACCCTGCACCCTATAAATTCATTACAGCTCACGGTGGAAAATGTCATGTTGATGGAAAAGAGCACTCAAATGACTACGCAAGAAGCGTATTACTTTACTTTTGTTTTGGAAACTTTCTTTGTAAGACATCACCAGACGTTTGTGACTGACGGAGTTGAGTTTGACCAAATCGAAAGTAGCTGCTTCAATAAAATGCAAGTAACATGAAAAGTGATCGGCCCTTCCAACAAGATCGGCCCGATGCTTCGGTTAGAACTAGATACAACAGGATTTGCTTCAATTTCCATACTTTACTCGGCTAAAGAAACTTTTGGGTTCAGTTTTCAGGTTTTAAATCCACCAATAAATGGTTGTTGATCTTTATGTCTACAGGAAGACCATGTCATAGTGTGCGTGTGTGTGTGTGTGTGTGTGTGTGTGTGTGTGTGTGTGTGTGTGTGTGTGTGTGCGTGTGTGTGTGAGAGAGAGAGTGTGTGTGTGTGTAAATGTGTGTGTGTGTGTGTAAGTGTGTGTGTAAGTGTGTGTGTGTAAGTGTGTGAGTGTGTAAGTGTGTGTGTGTGTCTGTGCGTGCGTGCGTGCGTGCGTGCGTGCGTGCGTGCGTGTGTGTGCGCGCTGAAAATAGTCTCAATGCATGATATCCCCACCTCTTCATTGTAATGATTGTGCTTCACTCGCTAACGAATCCCTGCAGATTGTGGTGTCACTATAAACGTGAGACTCGTTTCTACGTGAAGTGCGTTTCCATTGGTCATTGAGGGGATTTCTTTGAGCTGTCAGCCAATGACGTTGTCCGTTGTTTGGTTGTGTGTTTTTTGTTGTTGTAAAAATGGGTTGCTGCGAGAGTAGATCTGGGAAGGTTTCCATAAACGCGCCACACTAGTGGACTCGTCCGAGGAGAGGGGTGTGAGAAAGACATCTGATTGGCTGCGTTTTTACGATTTTTTTTTTTTTTTTTTTATTGGGGGGGGGGGGGGGGGGGGGGATTTCGAACGGTCAAATTATTTTGTCATTTTATTTAGGAATGAGTCATTGTGAATCAACTGAGAATTAACCAACCAAAATCGCTTGCCAGTCAGATGCTGTTGCTTGATAGCTTGTATGGCCCGTCAGCTTGGCCGTCTTTCCACACCCCTCTCCTCGGACGAGTCCTCTAGTGTGGCCCGTTTATGGATGCCTTTCAGTAGATCTGCACACTTTAAAAACTGTTTTCTCAACAATGTCTTTTTTGTTGTTGTAAAGACGTAAAAAAATCAAGCACAAGCATACATAGTCAAACTACTGCACACACCGTTATTATTTCAGTAGCATGTTGAGGGAAGTTTGTTGCACTTTGTGGTGATACAATACTGAGAAAGTCGCCTAATATATCGGACGACTCATTTTGAGAGAACCGGTAACATATGTGGGGAAAAAATGACTGTCTCGATACTGCAAAGTGATGCTTACGGTGCCCTTGCATTGCAATAATATCAACAGTTATGGAAGTTGACTGGAACGGTCGTTATTAAAAAAAAATCAATCGTTTCATTTGTGGATTCCTGTGTTATTGCTACGTCTAAACTTCACGTGTCCAAACGTTCTAACACACTCGAAGCTTCCGATAACTTGTTCGTGATTCGATACAGAAACAGAAACACGTATTTTACTCGTTGTGGTTTGAAAAAGAATTTTTCTGGTCTTGCGCAAAAGATAAACACATGCAATGAGGGTGTATGCAAGTACAGAAATTAGTTTTTTAATTCTATCTTGCTAATCAAGCACAGAAGGCAAACACATTAGATGAGGGTGTGTACAAGAAAAGATATTAGTTGTTAAAACATATCATACTAATTAAGCACGTAAGCCAAGCAAATTAAATGAGGGCGTATACAAATAAAGAAACTAGTTATCAAAACACATCGTACTAATCAAGGAGATCAATTTTGTGTTTATATGGTCCACTACCGTAATGAAATATGCAAGTTCAAACGAGTCGAAACTCAACTCCTTTATTTAAGAAACTGACAGTATTTTTCGTGAGTGGCTGCAGTCAGGCAAATAGTTTTACAGGGGCCCTCTGGTGGCCGTTTTCCCGCAATACAGCCGCTCCTGGCCTGAGCTACTGGAGTGTGAACCTTGACCCCAGCAGGCAGGGCTGTCGGCAGTTGATGGGAGCATTGAGCAGCTCTGGGGTCTTGTTGCATTCAATGTTCTTTTCATTCAGGAGAGCTGTGAAAATTCCCCTTGCTTCCCTCCACTACAGGCCAGTCATTTCTTTACTCATGGCAAGCGTTGGTTTCGATCCTTAAGGCTCAGCTGTATAGAAAAAGGGTTAGTGGAGCTTCGCATCAATGCCTTCCCAACATCCCCCACCCCCACCCCCCCCCAACCCCCAACACCCCCCCCCCCCCCACCACCACCCCCACTCCCTCCTCTCCCTGACGTTTCGTCTCAACAAGTGAAGCGTCTTTTGTGTTGTTTTTTTTTCATCATGTGTTTTGCATTTGAATAAATACATGTAGTTCATGACCTTTCGATTTTGAATACTTATACAATGTAGACCTTAATTGGGCTGAAATGGTCGTTGTCGGCAACATTTCCGGACACTGTACCCGGGGTACTTTGTCCGATCGACGTTCCGAATGTTTCCGACTTCGACCATTTCAGCAGCGCCAATAAACGTCGTTTAGCTTAAGATTACACCCGAATCACGCGGACCGTTAAGGTGCATGGAGTACAGTACCGCCGAGCAAGACGTTTGTCACAAAACGCAGATACATTAACGCGGCCATATCTTAGCATAACTCCCCGAGCGTGCGAAGTCAGTCAGGCGGAGTGGCGGGTGCGGTCTCGTTCTCGTTCAAATGCCGAGATTTCAAACTGGGGTACTCTGTCCGATCGGACAGAGTACCCCGGGTACAGTGTCCGGAAATGTTGCCGACAGTGACCATTTCAGCCATAATTGGGCATTTGAGAATTTCCTTTACCTGCAGCAAAGCCTTTACCTTTTGACTATCACTCTTCGCCCTTATTCTATCCCTACTAGTTTCCCATAGAATTATTGCATCATCAATAATCATGATGATTTGATTTCTGTTGTCACCTCTTCATCACGGGAGCTTTATTGTCGAAAAAGGAAATTACCTGTCGCAAGAGGAAACAAGCACAAGCTCCATTTTTGTTGAAAATCCTGCTTAACAATGAAGCCATCTACTTTAGTGCGTCGTCGACGCACTAATTTTTCATGCGTCATGCAGAGGTGGTGAGCATTCCTTGTACTCAGTACAGCAAGTCACAGTGTCTACGTCACTGCTGCTGCAACATTTATGGCGGGAAAACTTGCACGCACGTTGGAAAGCGACAGACCAGCCGATGCAAATGGAAAAGCATTGATGAAGTCGTTTGTTCCCTGTATCGAAGCGTGCAAGGCATCTAGTTATGAGAATGACATAAGGTTATTTGTAGGACCAAAGTATGTCTTAGGGAATGTCATGCTTTCAAATCTATACTTCGACCGAAAAACGTATGAAGACATTTGTATTTTGTAGATTTGATGCGACGTAAAGGATAAGAAGTTGCTGAGGAAATCCAATATGTCGTGGTCATGAGCAACTTTTTGAACGTTTTTCAATATTTTCGAACTACTCATTCAAATTAAGAAAATGGACAATTTTCAGAGGATTTAGGTATCCCCTGGACGTATTTTAGATCAGCTTCTTTTTCTCATCTTTATACTTATATCCTCTGTGTTCCTATAGGTCCCGCCGGCTTAATAGTGAAGCAAAGAACTAAGAACTGTGCTGTAGTAGCCTTCCTTGAAAACCAGGAGAACATAGACGATGCCGGCCGTGAAATCGGGAAATATAGGAAAGACGAGATGAGGTTGTGAAAAACATATGAGAAAACGAGAGTTAGAAGCAATGTGGCTGTCTGCCAGCCATCTGTTCTGTACACTTCTTGTGCTTGTTTCGGACGACTAAGTTTCAGTTAAAGATAATTCTTTTTTTCTTCTCTATCTAGCTTCTTATTCAAGATGTCTACCCAACTTCCCACCCTTATTGTTGACTTTTCGTTGCCATCATTTTGTGTGATAACGGAAGCAACCTGAGGTAAAACTCAGCTTCTTTATTTTTCTTGTTGACATTCCTCTCTTTGGGGGCTCCGTACCCACATAAGCTACTGTGAGAGTCAATATCAGTCTTTAGATGTGGCGTGAAGGACGAGAAAAGTTGCAAGGAGACAAAGTTAAAAAATTTCTATCGTTTTCGCTAACTCGACGTAATAAACTCCATCACCGCGGACAGGAACTCTGATGGTGCAAGACTTTTACGTCAGTTACAAGAAGATCTGAGTTTCATTCTCATGGGTGGATGTATGGATGGATGGATGGATGGATAGATGGATGGATGGATGGATGGATGGATGGATGGATGGATGGATAGATGGATGGATGGATGGATGGGTGGGAGGATGGATGGATTGATGGATGGATGGTTGGATGGATGGATGGATGGATGGATGGATGGATGGATGGATGGATGGATGGATGTGTGGATGGATGGATGGATGGATGGATGGATTGATGGATGGATGGTTGGATGGATGGATGGATGGATGGGTGGATGGATAGATGGATGGATTGATGCGTGGGTGTATGGATAGATAGATGGATGGATTGATGTGTGGGTGGATGGATGGATGGATGGATGGATAGATGGATGGATGGATTGATGGGTGGGTGGATGGATGGATGGATGGATGGATGGGTGGGTGGATGGATGGATAGATGGATGGGTGGGTGGATGGATGGATGGATTGATGCGTGGGTGGATGGATGGATGGATGGATTGATGCGTGGGTGGATGGATGGATAGGTGGTTGGAAGGAAGGAGGGATGCATTGGTGGTTGGAAGGAAGGAGTAGTGTATGGATGGATGCATGGATGAAAGAAAGTAGCGATGGATGGATGGATGGTTAGAAGCATTCATGAATGGATGGATGCATGGAGGGATGTATGGATGGATGAATGCATGGATAGAAGACAAGATGGGTGGATGGATGGAGAAAAGATCCACAGCCTATCAGCCTTTGAAGACTATGTCAGGCCATCGACTGTCAGACAGTGTAGTGGTTGGAGCGTGAGCAAATCAGTAAGTCCTACATATCCCTTGTCATTCGCCTTATTGCAAATCGCATTGGGGGTGGTGGTGGTGGGGTGGGGGTGGGGGGTGGTGATGCAGTGGGTCTATTCTAACCCCGAACCAACAGAGGGGTCACGCCTCTTGTTCAGCGGAAGTACCCATAAAGTCACACGCCCTGCAGGCGACCAAACTTCCCCGCCCGCAGAGGATGCCTGCCCATGTTTTCTCGTTGCCATGAAGAGGAATGGCGTCTTTCTGTGCCAGCGAACCGACCACCTGTTTGGAACTGTTTCGTTCCCAGAGACCCTGCAACAAATGCAGACTTCGTCTCTGGAGCTCTCTCCTGCTGGCGCCCGCATGGCTCCGTCTGTGGGCAGTCTATGAGGAGCGAGGGCCCAAATTTGTTAACGTCTTCTCAATCTCGTTTCGCGCTCGACATGCTCTCCCTTAATGCGTGGACGATCCACTTTTAGGGAGCTAGGGGCATTACTGTGAATCCATTATCATTAATCATCGATTCGAGGCCAAACCGCAAGGAGTACACTTGGTCGGCCTAGCCTCATGACCTCCCTGGTCGCGGTCACCTGAAAGGTCGCCAGTTGCCCTTTCCAAGGGGTGTCCGGCCGGGCAAGGCATGTAGCGCGTCGTAATCATTGCGTCGCAGTTGTCGCTGATGGGAACAAAACTAATGCAAGATTAGTCCAGCCGGGTCGCGATGGATGGTGTGGACACGCGCTAAAAACTCATGCTCTTAACGAGGACCAGACTACTGCAAGAGCTGCACCTAGCAACAGTCGACGTGACGTGCACGTGACGCCAGCGGCGCGAGGGGCATTGTGGGAAGGCTATGACTCACGGGAGGAGTTGGCGGGCTCCGCAGTGTGTGCGGTAGAGAGAGAGAGAGAGAGAGAGAGAGAGAGAGAGAGAGAGAGAGAGAGAGAGAGAGACGAGTTGATGTGAAAGTTGACTGACTGACTGATTGTCTGACTGACTGACAGACAGAACGTCAAACGAAAATTTAAATGGCGAGAGAGAGAGAGAGAGAGAGAGAGAGAGAGAGAGAGAGAGAGAGAGAGAGAGAGAGAGAGAGAGAGAATATCTTCATCAGCTCCTTGCGGCACTCCAGTTATCTTCCTCCCTGCACATCACCTTTCTTTGACAAATTTCTCTCCGTACCTCACCACCCCCACCACCCCACGCCCCTCCCCCAACCCACCACGTCCCACCCAGCAACTTTTCTTACTTGCTATCGACTTTGGGACGGAACTCAAGCCAAACCGGCAAACTGGGGGTGGTATTCTGGAAAGATTGGGGTGTAGACAAAATATTGAGGGCCGTGTGTGTGTGTGTGTGTGTGGGGGGGGGGGGGGGGGGGGGTGGCTGGAATGGAGAGTGAAGTGGTGGGATGAGAGTAGAGCATTGGAAGAGGAGGCTGGTGGAATAAAGAAGAGGCTTAGGAAGAAATGGATGGGGATGTGAACTTGGACAAGTAGGACTGCACTGAATGGAGTTTTCGATTTTTCTCCAAAATCTTCGAGACATAGTTCCCCACCCCCCACCTATTCCAATCACCTTGCTCATTTCTTCTTCCTCTTCTTTTTCTCCCTTTTTCTTCGTCATTATTAGATCTTCAACCCATCCTTTTCCCACGCCCCCTTTTTCCTCTAACCCCCCCCCCTTCCCCCCTCCCCCTTCCCCCCTTCCCCTTCCCCCCTCCCCCTTCCCCCCTCCCCCTCTCCACCTTCCTTCCCCATAGCAGTCCCCATGAGGTTGACAACCGAGATTGTCCCCATTTCTGTCTCCATTTCATCTGACGGCATTTTTTTAAGAAGCTGCCTGGCTGTCTCATCCTCTCTCTCTCTCTCTCTCTCTCTCTCTCTCTCTCTCTCTCTCTCTCTCTCTCTCTCTCTCTCTCTCTCTGTGTGTGTGTGTGTGTCTCTGTCTCTCTGTGTCCTTATCTCTATTTCCTTCTCTCTCTCTCTCCCTCTATCTATGTCTCTCTCTCTCTGTGTCTGTGTCTCTCTCTGTCTCTCTCTCTCTATGTGTGTGTGTCTCTGTCTCTCTGTGTCCTTCTCTCTATTTCCTTTTCTCTCTCTCCTTCTCTCTCTCTCTCCCTCTATCTCTGTCTCTCTGTCTTTATCTGTGTCTGTCTTTGTGCCTGTGTGTGTCTGTGTGTATGTATGACTGTCTGTGCGTCTTTGTCTGTCTGTCTCTCTCTCACTGCCTCTCTTTCTCGCTGTTTCTCTCTATCTTTCTTACTCTTTTTGTGTGTTTGCCTGCCTCTGAGCCCCCCCCCTCTCTCTCTCTCTCTCTCTCTCTCTCTCTCTCTCTCTCTCTATCTGTATTTCTGTGTGTCTGTCTGTCTGTCTGACTGACTGTCGGTCTGTGTGTGTGTGTGTGTGTGTGTGTGTGTGTGTGTGTGTGTGTGTGTGTGTG
>JAWQFJ010008856.1:0-7500 GCA_034096865.1 Theodoxus fluviatilis | reverse complement strand
TCTGTCCCCACCTTAATCATCCAACCCTCACTTTAACCATCCAACCCTTACTTTAACCATCCAACCCCCACCTTAACCATCCAACTCTCACTTTAACCATCCAACCCTCACTTTAACCGTTCAATCCCTACTTTAACCATCCAGTCCCCACCCACCATAAGAATCCAACCCCCACTTTAATCATTCAACGCCCACTTCAACCATTCAAGCCCCACTTTAACCTTCCACCCCTTTGACCATCCAAACTTCATTTTAACCATCCAACCTTCACTTTAACCATTCAGACCCCACCTTAACCATCCAAACCCCATCTTAAATATCTAAACCCCATTTTAACCACCCGAACTCCCACATTAACTATACAAACCCCACTGTAACCATCCAAATTCCACTTTAATCTTCCACCCCTTTGACCATTCAAATCCCACTTTAACCACCCAAACTCCCAGCTTAACAATCCAACACTTCACCCCATCCTACCCACATCTCCCTCCACCCCCACCCCACTACCCCACCCCAACCCCAACCCCACTCTCCCACCCCACCTCACTCCCCCACCCCAGAGCTCTTCACTGGCGAGAGAAGGGTGGGGCAATTTTGAGAGGATCCCCAGCCGCTGCCCTGACTCCCGGCCAGGCTGGGGGAGGAGGGCGAGTTCCCACGGATATTAAGGGCCGCTTCCACACCCAGGGACTCGGGCCGAGGGTCACTGCCCTTCCATCCCTGGAGGGGGTTGGGGGGTGCGGACGGAGGGTCCAGGGGATGAGGATGGGGGTCAGGATTAGGGGTCCAAATCGGGGGGGGGGGAGGGGGTTATGGGTGTGGAGAGGGGTGTGTGCGTGATGGTGATTAAGGGTCCGCGGGTTGAAGACTATTGGTGTTGGGGGGGGGAGGGTTACAGCAGGGGTGTTTGTGGGGGGTACAGGGGGTAAGCTGTGGGGATAGTGGGAGTGGGGGCGGGCAAGGAGGAAGAGCAGCACAGCCCGAGGGAATCTGGGGACGGCACGGGCTAGGTGTCGCCTCGCTAGGTGTCGCCTCTGTCTTTCCTTGCTGTGACGTAGCGTTAAACGTCCCCCCCCCCTTGTACCCCCCCTCCCCTTTACTCCCTCCCCCCTTTCCTCCCTCCTCTTCGCCATCCTTGTTTCTCCTTCTGTCCCTGTCGTAATATGCCAACCCCCCACCCCCTTTCATCTTCCCTTCTCGTTGTCACCTCCAACCCCCCTTCCCTCCTCCCACCCCCCACCCCTTACTCTTTCCCAGCCTGCTCCTCCTTTTCTTCGCCATCTGGCGACTGACGAGATGACCGTTGTCATGGTTTCAATAGACGGATTCTTTTATCTCCGCTACGCAGTGTTGCGTGTCTGCCGTAACCTCACCCCGGAAGTTCAAAGTGGCATTCCCTTTTTCTTCTTGCCTTCGGTGAGAGGAAGGGATTTGACCTAAGTAGGCCTTGGGACTTCAAGAGACAGAAGGGTTAAAGAAAAAAAAGACAGGCATACCATGACACAATACTGAAGAGCACCTAAATCTCAGCAAAATGCAATGGGGTCATGAGGTCATGACGTAATTTCTGGCAAAGTGATGACGTAATTTAATATGGTCTCGATGATGTCACAGAAAATGACAGGGAAAAGGTGACATGGTAATGAAGTCCACGTAAATCTCTTTCACAATTCAATGATCATGAGGTAATGACGTAACTTCCGACGCAGTGATGACGTAACTTTATACGTGTTCTGGTGACGTCATAAAAAAGAAAACGGTACTGAAAACCACTTACGTTTCTAGCTAAATTCAATGGGGTCACGAAGTAATGGCGTAACGTCTGACGGACTTATGACCTACTTTTATTCGTGTTCTGATGACGTAACAGTGGAGGGGGGAGGGAGGGAGGCAAGAAGACGGTGACATGGTACTGGAGACAACGTACATCTCTGGCAAAAATTTAATTGTGGTGTGTGGGGGGTGTAACGAGGTAGTGACGTAACTTTTCATGCAGTGATGACGTCATTTTCAGCGTATTCTGGCGACGTCATCAATGTCACCGACAGGCTGTTACCAGTTCCACTGAGGGTCATCGCAATTTAGGAAACCAGTTAGTCTGATGGATAGCAGACCAAAGTTAGCAAAATCATGATACATCATGATGGACACTGCACGAGAAGGTACGGAGAGTAAGCATGATTCGCTCTTAGTGCTGATACTGACATCAGCATTGAAAAAGGTCGAAGTGGATGATATCGTGGGAATTGGATTTTTCAGAAGTGATACAAATTCACACCAACACCGGTCGATACGCACGCACCAACCTCACACACGCGTACATGTAGACACATACACAAATGCGCACAAATGCAAATACACACGGACCACAACATAATTATATGCACTTGCCTGCGCTCACACTTTGATATAAACGTGTGAATGTACATGCGAGCTCGCACGCATATACGCATGTGCATTTTCGTATACACCCATAAAAAACAAAACCTCTCTCTCTTCTCTCTCTTTCTCTTATAAATATTCACGCACACATGCATTTACATTAATACATGTATATACACACTCAGTCACTCACACACACACACACACACACACACACACACACACACACACACACACACACACACACACACACACACACACACACACACACACAAAAACACATTCACACGCACTCACACATCCACACACACACAAACACACACAAACACAAACAAACGCACACATACACACACAAGCACACACACACACACGCACACACACATACACGCACACTCAGTCCCACACATACACACACACACACACACACACATAAACACACGCTTCACTTCCATCACTTCCACCCCTATGCCCACCTTCTCCTTTCAACCCCATCCAGCCTTATCCACCCCCAAGACTTACACACAAAGCGTCCACCCGCTTCTCACCTGGGCTGACCTCCCCGCCCGCATCTACCTGTTACGTGAGGCGCTGTTAGGGTGCATCCACCCCGATGTGACCCTACCCAAGGACGCGGCCATCTGTCGGCTTGGCTGTTACATTGTGGGTCTCACTCACCGGGTCGAAGGTCAAACTCCCCATGGGGGTGGTGGGCATCGAGAGCGGCACATCGAAGGCTTGAGGAAGAGGTGCGGAGTGGGGAGGGGTGGGGGTGGGGAAGTGTTGAAGGAGAAGGAGACTGATGAGGTGAGGGGAGGGGGGTTAAGGAGGGTGGGTGGGAGGGTGGGTGGAAGGTAGAGACTGAGGTGCGTGCAGTGTGGATTGCCATTGCATTGTGTTGCATGCGGTGTGGCTAAGACTCTAATGACACCATAGATTAAACACCTCTCCACCCCACCGTCCACCCCTCTTCCTTCCCTTCCCTCCACTTACGTCCCTCCCTCCCCCCCCCCCCCACCCCCACCCCCCCTACCCCCACCCCACCCCTGGTCTTCATCTCGTTCTCCAGCTCCCTTGCCTCCTGTTGTGTCATAGTCTTTCCTTCCCCCATTTAATCCCCCTGCTCCTCACTCCCTCACCCATCTCTTACCCCCACCCCCACCTCCTTCGGCGTCCTGGCCATCTGCTGTTGTTTTGTAGCTTTGTGAGGGAGAGGTCAGACACCTCGGCATTTCTTGGAGAGGCTCGGGCACCGCGATTATGCCATCAGAACTTCTGGAGATCCAGGGCTAGACCCAGAATTACGCCACCAGAAGCCCCGAGACTTCAGGGCTAAGACCGTGTACATGCCGTCACAACTTCTGAAGACTCAAGGTTAAGACCATTGTTGCGTCATGATAATTTCTGAAGACGAGGGGGTTAGGTTCAGAGTTAGGGCACCAAAGTTTCTGAATACTCAGGGTTGAAATTATATGCAAGCTGTCAGAACCTCCTAAGATTCAGTAACGCCGCCAGAGCTTCCGATGATTAGGGGGTTATGCCCAGAATTACGCCTCAGAACTTTTTAGGAACAGGGGATAGACCCGAAGTTGCGTCATCTGAGCTTCTGAAGACTCGGGGATAAAACCATATACGCGTCGTCAGAATTTTTTAAGATTTAAATGTATGCCCAAAAACACGCTATATCAGAAATTCTGAGGGCTTGGGCTTAGGTATGGGGATACCCCATCTGAGCTTCTGACGTCAGTTTTAAGACCGTATACTGAGAGAACTGCTGACGTCAGTTTTAAGACCGTATACTAAGAGAACTGCTGACGTCAGTTTTAAGACCGTATACTGAGAGAACTGCTGACGTCAGTTTTAAGACCGTATACTGAGAGAACTGCTGACATCAGTTTTAAGACCGTATACTGAGAGAACTACTGACGTCAGTTTTAAGACCGTATACTGAGAGAACTGCTGACGTCAGTTTTAAGACCGTATACTAAGAGAACTGCTGACGTCAGTTTTAAGACCGTATACTGAGAGAACTGCTGACGTCAGTTTTAAGACCTTATATAGTTATACTGAGAGAACTGCTGACATCAGTTTTAAGACCGTATACTGAGAGAACTGCTGACGTCAGTTTTAAGACCGTATACTGAGAGAACTGCTGACGTCAGTTTTAAGACCGTATACTGAGAGAACTTCTGACTACTGAGTTAGGCTGCAGTTACGTCTTCAACATTTTTCAAGTGTAGGGTTTAGGCACGGAAATTCGCCAAAAGGATTTCTGACGATTCTGGGTCTCGACTGCATGTACACAATAAGAACTTCTGAAGACTCAGAGTTATAGCTATAGTCCCATGATCCAAAAAAAAGTATCTCTATTTATAAAGAAAAAGATTTAGACTAAGGATAACGCGATAAGCCATTACAATTTCCAGAGATTTAAGGTCAAAACTGCAAGTTAAGTCAGTAGAACATTCTAAATTTATGGTTGAAGGCCACATCATAAGCTATAAGAATTTATTGACTTTCGGGAATATTCCCAAAGTTAATAAGAATTTCATTAATCGAGGTTTTAGACCACAATGACGCCACCAGGACTATGGAACCCCAAAGTTATTAATACAGTTTGGAAGCCTGAGAGTTCATTTCAAATCTTTAACAACAAAACTTCTGCTGACTTGATATAAGCACTAGAGTCACATCATTGGAATTCCTGAAGATTCAGATTTAGGATCACCCCATACTTTCTTATGACTGAATAAAGTTCACAATGATATCTTCAGATCTGATTAAAATCAGGGTTAAAAGTCTATGGTTACTTTGCTTATAATCATATCACGACTTTCTGGAAAATGGGAGACAGCATACCCAATAAAACATACAGCGGAGGCACCCCCCCCCCCCCCCCCCCCAACATCTCAGTTGTTATGCTGTGGTTTTCTCAGCAGAAACAGAAGCGTTACGCTAAGGATAATGTGTCACCAGGAAAATCCCCGCGCACTGCACTCAGGAATGAAGTACATGTCTGGAGGAATCTTTCTCTTGGCGCCGAGACGTGAATTAACTTAATTAAGCCACTGGGAACCTGAGCGTTGCAACATTGGACCAACGTTACGCTAGTGAGAGACTGCGCGTTACGCTAATGAGAGACTGCGCGTTACGCTAGAGTTTAGAGCGAACTCCCCTCAGAGATGTATATGTCTCCATAATGTTGTTTCTTTTCATATGTTTTACTTTAACACTGTATTTCTCGATAAGCCAGGCGTATTCCTTAATGCCTCGTAGTCTCTTTTCCAGTGATAAGTCCATAGCGCCAAGCATGCAGTAATTGAGCTGCTCAGTCCAGTAGTTGATACCATCCGTATATATATATATATACTTGACTTCTCCTCTTGTGATAAAGTGCATGTTTGCACGTAAATATGACAGGAATACCGTTTAGAGACACCGTTGATGGCCGCTTTCCTTCAAACAAACAAACGGGCAAACAAACAAACACAAATCATCATCATCGTCGTCGTCATCGTCGTCATCATCATCATCATCATCATCATCATCATCATCATCATCATCATCATCGCTATCGTCGTCGTCGTCGTCCTTAACAACTTTACCACCAACATCACACATCACAAATGAGTCTGGAATCCCTGACAGGTGAAGAACGGTTGCATGCGGCTCTTCATCTCGTTGTCACCGTGGTCGTCGTCATCATCATCACAATCACCATCATCATCATCATCATCATCATCATCATCATCATCATCATCATCATCATCATCATCATCATCATCATCATCATCATCATCATCACCACCACCACCACCACCGTCATCACCGATCATCACCACCACCACCACCACCACCACCACCACCACCACCATCACCATCATCATCATCATCATCATCATCATCATCATCATCATCATCATCATCATCATCATCATCATCATCATAATATCACCATCATCATCAATCATTATCATCATATTCATCATGGTAGTAGTAGATACATACATGTATATAAACTCCGTAGTTGTCGTCATCGCCATCATCATCATCTTAACAGGAGTAGTCCATATATAAGACCTCGTTGTCAGCATCGTCGTCATCATCATTAGCGTCGTCATCTCTGACACCATCACGATAGCACTAGACATAATATAAGTACCTGGTCCTTGTCAAATTTGTCATCTGTGAAAAATGTGTGCGGTTTGAGCAACCATTAATCGGCAAATATCGCAATAATACAAAATCATTTTTACCGTTGGCCTTTACCGTTGACAGCGAAACAGCCGAGGAATGTGTTGGCACTTTGAAAGGATGGTCTTCAGTGACGCGCGAGGACCGCAGGCCGCGCGTTGTTTAAGGCAGGCGCCCCGGGGCGCTCTGACCTATTTCCCGTTACCTCTCATGCTTAATGCGGCAGAGCGTCCCGGAACGCTCTGACCTACTTCTCGTTACCTCTCATGCTTAATGCGGCAGAGCGTCCCGGAACGGTCTGACCTACTTCTCGTTACCTCTCATGCTTAATGCGGCAGAGCATCCCGGAACGCTCTGACCTACTTCTCGTTACCTCTCATGCTTAATGCGGCAGAGCGTCCCGGAACGCTCTGACCTACTTCTCGTTACCTCTCATGCTTAATGCGGCAGAGCGTCCCGGAACGCTCTGACCTACTTCTCGTTACCTCTTATGCTTAATGCGGCAGAGCGTCCCGGAACGCTCTGACCTACTTCCCGTTACTTCTCATGCTTAATGCGGCCTATACAACGCGCTGCAGCACTGTATTGTGTGAAAGGGACCAACCTGACCTCAGACGCAGCGTGCAGTCGGTGCATTCAGACTCAAACGTGCCGCTCGTGCCTGCATCAGACACGTGCGCTACGGAGTTAGGATGAGACTGAGCCTCAGCAGAACTCACTCAACTGCCGCCTGTTCCTTCTGTCTGCGAGTGGAGTGCTGATTGGCGAAATGGCTGGGGAGGGGAGAGGAGGGGGTGGGGGTCGACTCGATGCCAACAGACAGCCCGAGGGATGTGGGGGAAGGAGGGAGGGGGTGGAGAAGATGGAACTTTGTCTGGAGCATCACTTTCCCACGGACCCAGACTGACAGCATGACACCTTGTG
>JAWQFJ010008852.1:0-17316 GCA_034096865.1 Theodoxus fluviatilis | reverse complement strand
GTCTATTCAGCAACCATGGATCACTCTTGACATCATAATGATTGACCTGTCCAAAAGTTCATGCACATGTGCACTCATGTACTTGCTTGTGTGTGTGTGTGTATGTGTGTGTGTGTGTGTGTGTGTGTGTGTGTGTGTGTTACTTGGGTTATAGGGAAAAAATATGTGACACTTTTAGTCGATTACTTTGCACCTAGCATACAAATTCCATAGTAAAAATTTCCATGACCTTTAAAGGAATCGAAAAATCTTGGCTCCATTTCAAGATTAAAATTGAAAAACTCAAACCACCCCTGACTCTCTAAAGTTAAAGCTTTGTTCAACACAGCCTCATGCAATGAGCATTTGTAATACGCAGATACACCCATTGGAACATCTTTTCCTAGTGTGCAGCGTGAGCATTCACGAGAGATAGAGCCACTTGTGTTAAACACAAGGCACTTCTGGCATTCATCATGATCTTGTCATTGTACCACAGGGAGGTGAGTTTGAGCAATTCCTCAAGAGGCAGGGGTGGAAAGTGGCGACAAAGGGCCCTGACATATCACTGGTGTTCAAGTGCCAGACACAAGGCTGGGCCAGGGACGTTCTTGAAGACTGGAAGAGCAGTCTACAGCAAAGACAGCTAGCATCAGTACCAGGAAACTCCTTCTGTAAGCATCACCTCATTCCGCAAGTTGACTGCAGCATTCACGAGGATGAGGATGAGAGTGATAATGATATGTTGATTATGATGATAACTATGATGATGATGGTGATATTTACAGAGGTATAACATTCAGCAGGTTGGTTGTCATTTATTCTGTGCATGTCATTTGTTATTTTGGTCCATTTGATGTTGATCTATGTGTTGTTTCATCCATGTTTATGTTAGTGTGTATGCACATCTTTCTCTCTTCACTGTTATGTTTTGATTGAATCAGTGTTGTCAGTGTCTGACTTCACTTCCTGCCAGTTTCAGACAGACCCGTAAGATGTACCATTTTAGACCTTGCTATGGCATCAGCGATGACTGCAGAGTGGGGCATGCAGAAAATGCAATTTTGTGTAATGTCCCGAGCAGATATTTTTTTTAATGCTGCTATACAAAATCACACTATCGTCATCCTCATTATCGTTCTTGGGTAAGTACTCCATGAAGGTAGAACTGTAGATTCCTCTTGAAATTTGAAGGAAATTACTTGTAAAATCAAAACCTCTATTTTCAGGGTTTGAATAGTTCAACGTGTCATTGCCACTCACATGTCTTCTGCACTCCAGCATGACTTACATCTTGTTACAGACAAGAAAAGGCGGCTGCCTGAGAAGCCAGGGTTCAGTTGGGGAGGGCACGGAGGGAGGAAGCTTGCCCTCCAGCGGCACCTGGGAAAGGAACTTGTTGGGCCCACGCCTCCACTGAACACTGCATCCCAACCAAGACTTATGGAGCAGTGCAGGGCCTCAGAAAACCCACTCCATGTAGCGACGTCTCACAGAATTCTCTCCGTAGCAACCAGCAGTTCCACGGTGGGTGATGTTCCAACTAGGGGAGCCACCTCTTGCGCGAAAAACTTTCCTTCGGCAGGGATCAAGAAGGGAGGGAATTCTGCAGTTTTGGAGGCAGAGTTGGAGAGTGATGAAGACAGAGATCTCCTTGCACTGTACGGTGCCTCCTCGAGTCAGGGAAATAGCATTGCAGGGTCTTCAAGTAGTGCGCTGAATTTGTACTGGTAGGCATACAAGTAGACACCATTTTCTTTGAAATTTGCATGAAATTGAAGGTGGAGTGCTGCACCAGTTATTGGTTGAGGACACAAGATAGAATGTAATGGGATTATTCCTGTAGCATCACTGTTGTGCTACAAGTCGTGCGCCAATGTCATGTACAATGCAACCTTAGCAAAAAATAAAGGCAGCATGGTGACATAACACTGATGATGGGAAGCTTTCACACATCTTCATGCATGTTTACCTTTATGGATGCAAAATCTCTACTGTTTGACAATAAACTATTATGTCAAAATGTTAGTTGCACACTTGTATCAAAGGGTGATAAAGATGAATGAATTATACATCATCTTTCAACTTTAGGAGATTGGAACATGTTCCAATCTAGTGCCATGGGAGTTTTCTTTAAGATGTAGAATGCCGAGATGCCAATTGTTCCAATTTTGTCATATTTTGATGCAGCCAGTTGCAATTCTTACTGGTGTTGCAGTGGTATCTAAATCAGTTTGACGAATTCACTTTCGGTTAGCTGCTGCTAGGGTCACCATTTACCAAAGGAACCCTTGCATCAGGCCGTCCATCTTTGGGAACACACACACGCACACACACACACACGTTGTACCTTGTGAAGAGCTGAGAGAGAATCTCTGTAAATATTTAGGGCATAATTTTGATTGGGCTAACAACATGTTCATAACAGTATAATAATAAATAGCAAACAACATCCAAACCAGTTTGATTTTGTTGCATGTTGTTTGCATGTAGGCAGCATGCCAATGCTAACAAGGGTCCGAGTGTGCTTGAAAAATTGAAAATGTTCCAGATGAATTTCTAGATTGTTCCTGAGAGTTCAGAGGGGTTGGCATCTCTGTGAATGTGACCATTTAAAATTACCTGAATAAAATTCAAGTGACTAAGAATTTCTTCATTCATTACAAAAGTTAAACAAGAAGGGCAAAGCCCATACGACTCACATGCTTGACCTTGACCTTTACATGACCTTGACCTTTACATGGCCTTGACCTTTACATGACCTTGACTTTCAGGTGTCCTTCAAGGTCAAGGTCAAACAACTAAACGTAGCAATGACATCATACAATAAGAAATGCTTTACACATTTTCCCTACCAAAATACATGTGAACTTGACCCAAGGTCAAGGTCATCCAAGGTCATACAGCACAAAGCTGTTAATTCAAGACATAGGGAGCACAATGGTGCTTATTGGCACTTTCTACCATGAGATATGGTCACTTTTAGTGGTTCACTACCCCATTTTGGTCACATTTCATAAGGGTCAAAGTGACCTTGACCTTGATGATATGTGACCAAATGTGTCTCATGATGAAAGTATAACATGTGTACTACAATGTTATGAAGTTTGGAAGAGTTATCTTCCATAGTTCAGGGTCAAGGTCACTTCAAAATATGTATACAATCCAACTTTAAAGAGCTCCTGTGACCTTGACCTTGAAGCAAGGTCAATCAAACTGGTATCAAAAGATAGGGATTACTTTGCCCTATAACCATATATAGGTCAGGTATCCAATCTCAAAAACTTCAGAGAAAATTGGGAAAATGTGAAAAATGGCTGTTTTTTAGACAACATTTATGGCCCCTGCGACCTTGACCTTGAAGCAAGGTCAAGTCACTATGTATGTTTTTTGACGCGTTGTCATCATACACCATCATGCCAAATTGGGTGTTGATAGACTTAATAGTCTCTGAGAAAAATCCAACGTTTAAGTTTTTCACGGACGCCCGGACGGACGACACGGGTGAGTACATAGACTCACTTTTGCTTCGCATGTGAGTCAAAAATCAATTCATGACCAAAATACCTTACCCACAGCAAGAATATTACAAAGGTTATGTAAATAATTATTTTGTTACTTTAGCGACTTGTTCTGCCTATAGTGCTCCACAAATCCTTGTATTAGAACCTAAAAAATAAAAAGCAACATCATTGATGAAAAGCAGGAGACGAGCTTACAAATTTGGCAATGCTGCATGATGGGCAGTGCTGCTTGGGAGAAAAACTTGCCAACAACAGTGAGAGCTAGGTTGACAATTGGCAGCAGTACGAGAAGAGAGCCCATCTGGACTACAGTCTACAGTCCGATAAATTCAGTTGTTTCCATCTTGTTTCTGTCAAGAGTTGGCATAGAAGAAGCAAGCCAAGACTTTGGGTCTTTGACTTGAGGAATGACTGCCCAGACAACGAGATCCCCGTTATCCAGACCTGCTGAACCCCCCCACCTAGTCGTCCAGTGACAGGAGCATACCGATGCCTCCATTACTAGGAACAGTGCTGCTTCCCGTCTTGTATTGGTGTGGGGTCAGAACCATATCAGATTTCATTCCTTTGGTTAACTTCATGGCAATAAGTTTTGGTGTTGAACTCCCACCTTAACAGACCCATGGCTTATGTTGGAAGTCATGACCAAAGATTGTTGCCACGATGTAGGATACACTTGTGACTGCATTGGTTAACCAGGCTTAAGCAGCAATGATGGATTAAATAAGTTTTTTTCTACCAAATCATTTAGTGTTAAAAATAATTCCAGATAAAACATATGGTTTTCATCCCATATAATTACATTTCTTACTTTTGTGTAAAGCTGTAGAAAACTTCATGCAATATCAGCCCGTTTGTTGTGCCTAGTCACATTTTCACATACACTGGCTTCTCACTTCTTTCCTACATGTTTTTATCATGTGGCAACATTAACTGCTCAACATCCAAGAACAAGACAGTAATGGCAGCCAGAAGCCTTATTCAGGGTGTACTGCATATGGCTGTACCATGGGGAAAGGATCCAATTTTCTGCTCCTCATAAACTTTGTCAACTGAACAGGCTTCCTCCACTACCATTTTCCAATAAATTTTTCTTTCCACATTTCTTGCACACCTTGGTCTGCTTGGGTCTCAAAATCATCCATCTGGTAGCCAGGTGGTCTACACCTCAAGCCAGGAGTACATCTACATTTTAGAACTGCCAGCCTCTTCAAAGGCTACCTCTTGAAACACGGATGCTTGTCCATCCAGCAGACTGCCATACCTCAACTGGTACCACAATCCAGAAAAGAACTTGGAGTTGTCAGGTGACTGGGGTCTGGCAGGCCTCCTCTACACCCACACCACTGCTGTACTTGCTCTCCACACAGACAGAACTTACAGGCAGAAAGTCTACACCCACACCACTGCTGTACTTGCTCTCCACACAGACAGAACTTACAGGCAGAAAGAGACTTTCAGCAAACCTTACAAAGCCACAGCAGAGTCTTAGCCATAACTAGGTAAAGCTGGGGACCAGCTCTAGGACCAACCAATCATGTCCTTGTCAATAAGCTTCTCACTTAAGGTTGGTTAGTTATTTTTGAGTGAGGCCGTCATGACCGACAGCAACCTTAGCGCCTGGTGTGCAGAACTCCAGTTGCAGAGCTCAGGCTCCTGCTGCAGCTTCTGCCTTGCGTGGGTGTCATCAGGATGGAGCCAAAGTCTGCTCCTGTAAGCTGTAGGAGGAGTTACATTGAGAATGGGGGGTTTTGAGGGGTTTTGCGTTTTTGTGTTTAAAGCAGCATGAAGTCATTTCAGAAGACTATACCAGTCATTTGGTTGATGTCTGTTTAACAGTAACTGAAAAAATACACAGATAGTCTGAATCAGACTAAGCAATGATAAAATGAGGCAGGAACAAGGTTGAACATTTTAATTGATCAAAAGAACATTCACAAGGAAGAGCACACCAAAAAAAAGTACTTATGCAAAAAAAATTAAAAAAAATAAACCCAAAGCCAAAAATTCAAACTGGCTAAGTGTCACAGTTTCTTGGAATACTGATGGACACCTCATTCAAAAGCCTCACTACACGTCAGTTTCCAACAAACTTGCAATCCTTCCACCAATACTGAAGATTTAGATTCAACACTAGCACTGCTGCTAGCATATGCTCAAAGTAAGCAAGGCCATGTCGAAGTGCAACAAGAAAAGGGGAAATCGGTGGCTCAAAGCTAAAGCAACAGTCTGCTGAACTGAATGCAAGACGAAGGGCCAACATCTGGATCCACCATTCTCCCAACTGGGTGCAGCCTACACATACCAAGCCTCTGTGTGCATATAGCAAGATGAGGCAACATGGAAATGATAAATGGTAGGACAAGGAGAGGGGTATGATTTGGAAACATGCCAAGAACCACTACAGTATGCAGTAGTTTCTCCATTTGCGACCCACCGCCACAAAATGAGTGATAAGTCGCTGGACAAAACTGAAGGGGCAGCCTATTTATAGAGGTATAGGTCAATGTGGTGCATTTTGAGTTTTTGCCATTTTCAGACATGTTTACACATAATGCACACCAGATCCTAGTCATAGACTGAAATTTCACCTCTAAAGTGGAGAAACGTTATGTTTATTCACATTGATCATCGCAACAAAGGCTGCAACAAGTCGAATTAGAATGAGGCATTTCTGAGATATTATAGATAGCCAAGTACAGTTATGAATTATTTATAGCACTTTTCTGATAAAAGTTGATTGTCTGTTGCTTTGCAGAGGTAGTTTGATGCCTTCAGTTGCGGTTTGCCAAGTTTCATGCTTATTAACATATGGTTGCTATGGTAAATAAAGAGTATTTTGTCCCTATACTTTGACATCCTTTTTCTCAGAATTCACGTGTTACTACCCTCTTACTGCAAATGGCCATAACTTCCTTATTAATAGAGGTAGAAGAATGAATTTGGTATCAATAGAAAGCTCTGTTGCTGGGCTTTAATTTGATACAAAACCTCAAAATATGAAGAAAAATAAACCGACTTATCACTAATTTTGTGGTGCTGGGTCACATTTGTCTCTTGCCTGGTTGTGACTGGAGCCATTTTCATTCATAAACAGTTTTTCCTTGTCCCCGTTCAATTGTCCTGATTGAAACATTGCCATTAGCTGATAGGATGGCATTCAACAACACAGGTTACCTGACATTCAGTCAACAGTATCCTCTCCATTCCCCCCACTTTCAAGCTAACCCCACCTGTCAGCTCACTAATATCACGTCACTCTAGAGGAATCAAAGACCCATCTAATGCCAACATAAGTTTCTATCCACTCTCTCAATCCCAGATGCTCAAAATTAGAATGAAAACTAGAAAAGAAAGCAGAATTTCCTTCTTTCAAATCTAGCTCTATGAACTCAACAAGTATTCATACCCAAAAAGTAACTAATCGATCTCCATATAACCAATATTCTGGTATACCTAATCATAAGCTTTAAAAAATCCAACACCAACATACAGCTTTACAACTGCAGGCACATACAGCCTGTCCCACCATCTCATCAAACCAATTGCAGCAGAGGTTTAGGAGCCGAGGCCAGAAGCCTGGGCAACTCATCACCAGGACAGTCAGGTAACCTCTGCTGATGGTCGGAAGGCAAAACTTAAAAGACTCCGTCAGGAACCGCAAAAATCGAGGCTCAAGAGATAATGAGTAAACTGGCTCTAGATCCGAGGGCAAAAACAACGTAGAGAGGCCAGGGTGGGGAGGAGAGATGCTGAGGAGTCAGCGGTCCCAACAGTTGCCCAGATCTGTCACATCATGCCCCACACTGCCATGCTCTGCACTTGCCACTATTGAAACACTGCCTGCTGCTGCCCAGCAGAGGTGAGGGTAAGCTCTCTAGATCTCATACTCAAACTCATAGTTCTAAGTGTAGCAACCACATCAAGAACAATGGGCAGCACTGCCCAAGGTGGTCATTTGATTACTAAGCGTAGGACAATGGGTCTGAGGGGAGGGAGGAACATGAGAGGGAGCAGCTGGGGTTAGGTCAGTACCAGAATGGCAGCCAGGGAAAGAGCGAGGTGGTATGGGTCACATTATGTCGAAGTGCTGCCACTGGCACAAAGCCTGGGCAAAGAGTAAACAGCTGAGAGGAAGAGGAGGTCCAAGTTTCACTGCCATTCAAGACCCCCAGACAACTGGTAGAGCTTTACAACATCCAGTGAAGACACAATCCTCTACAACCTTTTTCTGAGAAGAATTCCTGGGAGTTCCTGCAAGTTGCGACAATCTAACCCCAAGTCACAGTCACTAACAGCCACTGCTGCAGCCATCCACAGATCACACATAGGTGAGCATCAAGCAAGCACTCTGATGCAGCCATCCCATCCATGACTAACCCTCTGCAGGATGATCGCACATTGAGCTGCGTCACTGCCCCCACCCTAAACAGCTTCCTGTCTGCAGCAAGCAGGTGCCAAGTTCCATGCCATACACATCCATCACAGGTGCTGTCCTGGGGCAAAAGGCCTAACACCTATTGCTTCTCCCCATCTCGACATAAATCAGGTGATCATGAAGGCTGGGATGGAGAAATAGAAGCACAGGACTTGATTTTCATTCACTTTCAATATGCTAGTGCTTTCAACATAGGCAGAATCAGCACATAGGAAAGACAAAGATGCACTTACATAGAGCAAGAGATGTACCAGACATGCAAAGCAACCCTATTTACTTCTCTTGCTGTGTTCCTCCCTTTCCCTACAGTCTACTATACATTTATGGTTCCATCTTACTGCCAAGTCACTCCATGTGATGGGAACTTAATGCAGGAACTACAAAGGCCATGGGTGAACTTGAGTCCTGCACTGAGCATGCAACTAACCAACCTTTGCACACCAAGCATACTTCCAACATCACTACCATTCTGCAATACAATATGTTCTCACCTATCTCCATATATAAGCTAGCACTAGGAAGTCTCCACTGTGATAAAGCCTTTGCAAATGCAAATTAATTATCTTTCACAGCAATACACTACTGGAGGTATATGCTTTCATGACCTCTTTCCAGAGCTCCATCACAGGTCATTCATGTGTCAGAACTGATCAACTACCAGATCAAATTGACTAAGGTGTGAACATTTATGCGACATGCCCAGAGTTCAGGACAGAGTCACAGACAAGTTGAAAGGGTGAAGACCACACTTACTTCACTTCAACATATGAAACATTGGACAACACATTGGGGACTGTCAAAGGAAGAACGCAGAGCTCTCAAACACAAGATTCCTCAAGAGCAGCCTTAAGCTGTTCCTGATGGTTGTCCCATCCATACCAGATGCCACTGTTCATCTCACTTTGCTGAACATAACAAAGGTATCTAACTACCATTTCTTTGTTGGATTTAATCAAATGTAAGAAATTTATGGGAGGAAAGTACCTGTGGTAGACACGCAGCAGTTTTGTAAATATACCTTACAACATGAGTGTTCTAACCAATTTTACAGCTTTTGTCAAACATAAAGATAAATCAAAACTAGATTTGATCTGCCACTTTCAGGCACCAAAATGTCCGTCTTTAGGAAGTCCGTTTTCATATCCCTCCAGTGTTAAAGGGGCAGACTACAAAGCTCAAAGCCAGCTGCAGCTGTACACAAGCACACACCAGATGAACCATTCCGGCGATGAAGACGAAACACAGCCTGCATGTGCATGCATGTTTATGTCACTGACCTACACTTCCCAATGGTGTCTCCCAGCTCACTGCTCTCTACCGAGCCTCAACAACATGCTACTAAATGCTGAAACTGAAAGCCATGCCAATGAAAAGCTGTCCCTTTCTCATAGGCACTAATGCCTGGACCAAGTTCCTCTAAATTCCATGCACCCATACTTTCAGAGTAAATTCCATGCACCCATACTTTCAGAGTAAATTGCAATGGCCAAAGAGGGGTTACATTCCTTGACAGGTGTTAAACCCCTAGGCAGCCAAGGAACTGGCAAACTGCTGCAGCCTCCGGTACCCATGGAAACAAAGCCATCCATACTGATATCAATGCAAAATGAGATAACAAGCAGACATGATTTTTTTGTCGTGAATGTAAAGCAGTCTTGCTTCCCAGTTAGGAGCACATTTCATCTCTTTCCTCTGTTCACACAACACAATGTGTCCAGCAATCATCAGCAACTACGATGCTTTGTTCATCAGTGCCTTCCAGATACACAAACCATCAGCAAATCTCAGTTCACACCCCTGGACCTGCTGCTGTCTAGTCTCATCAGTGGAACATCAAGTCAGCATGAGGAGAGACAACTTCTACTCCTAGCATAAGAGCATATAAACTGAAACAAGTTGCTTGGCCATTTTCACAGCTTGGCCATTTTTACAGCTTGACATCATATTACCAACTCTGGCTTCACTTATAACTTCAATATCATCACACTTGAGAGGAATAATGAGACCCAAAAAAAACAATCCGAAAAACAAAGTCACAAAAACTTTGAAATTTGCCCTCATGGGCTGTCCTTGAAGTCACAAGATTACAGTCAGTTTATTTGTTCACTTTGTATTACTGCTTGCGACCAAATAGCGTCACATATCAAAGCATTAAAAATAATTATGACCGATGAAAGATTACAGTCTACAAGTTTTGCATCCACGAAGAACACTTGGACATATGTACACACACACATATGCATGCAAACATGAAGGCACACATATTCACTAACTAAAATGTAGCAAAAGTAATTCGTTGATCATCAAATTCAATATTCACAATTATCATTATCATTGTCTGGCATTCTTGAATCTTGGTAACATTCAGGAATATCTATTGATACACTTTTTCCCCCTAATGAAAATTATGAAGTGGAAACATAAAAAAGAGGGTACTAAATTTTCCAAAAAAGGAATCTTATGCTTTGAATACACCTAAAGTAACAAGCCTCATACTTAATGTCTTGCTCATTTCAGTAGTTTTCAACATGGAAGACATTGCAAATTTGGATAAAACATTTCTATCCGGATATGAAATGCATTCTATGTCAGAACCACAAAATGAACTTGGGATCAGGGACACTGTAATTAACAGAATGCAAAATTCATTTTCCCATTTTGTTTCCACCATCCCTCAGCCAAGACAATAGAAACTTTTTTTTTCCTAAAAAAGATGGCAGGGGCTTTCTTTTACCCCTTGCATGATAAACACTGTTTGAACAATATTTAGAGAAGAGTAGAACTATAATGCAAAATTAATCAAAATTGGACTGTGTATAAAACGAAATAAAGTCTTTGTGTTAATAGTTACACAGCATTACCATGAGTGATGTTTTAATTTCAGTCCAGAGTGTGTGTACAAGACCATGTGGAACTAGTAACACATCCACAGGACTTGATAGAAGCAGGAGAAACAGCCAAGTAACTCACTCTATCTCTCACTCTCTCTCTCTCTCACACACACACACACTGAGTAACACACACACACCACAGACAGTCACTACTCACTCACACACACACACACACACACACCCTCACAAACACTCACCACACACAATCACTACTCACTCACTCACTCACACACACACACACACCACACACAATCACTACTCACTCACTCATTCACTCACTCACTCACTCACTCACTCACTCACTCACTCACTCACTCACTCACTCACTCACTCACTCACACACACACACACACACACACACACACACACACACACACACACACACACACACACACACACCAATGATTTAACTTATGAGCATTTGCAGTGGCTCTACTGAATAGCTATCAATTCAAAGTGAAAATACAGACAAAAACATTTTGAAAGCCTCACATGGGGACTGAACTCACAACCTGTCAGTCCTGCTGGCTGTAACAGTCCCTATGAGAACCTTTAGGTTGTTTTGATACCACAAAGAGAATCAACCAAGGTTTCCAAGAATGGCACAAACATGTAATGTGTGGAACAGATCTTCAGATTAAACTAAAGCTCATAGTGTTAAATCAAAATGGAATTTAAAAAAAAAAGGTCAGTATGGCTTCAGAACAAGCTGACATCAAAGTGCTTCAATAGTACAGTAACTAAATACCCAATACCTACTCAACCAGAACTCCACATTCTGCAGTGTTTTCACAGCCAAATCCTTCTCTGCATCTTATCTGAAAAAGAAAAGAGTTGACTTGTGAAGTGAACACAGACTCACCAGCCAATAGACCACAAGCTTCAAAAGACACAGATGAGGGATTGATTGGCTTTTTTGCATGCATTGCATCATTCTGTTACTCACACAGGAACACACAGCATTACCTCCTTGCAAGGCATTTGTTAAAACACATGAATCATCTGGTGAACAGTCAAACCAATATCCTCAAAGGCAGGAGGGGTCTTGGAGGAAGGAGAGAGAGAGAGAGAGAGAGAGAGAGAGAGAGAGAGAGAGAGAGAGAGAGAGAGAGAGAGGAGTGTGGAGAAGGAGGAGCAGGAGGACCAGGTGAAGGAGGAACAGTAGCAGCGGCAGCAGCAGCAGGAGCAGAAGGTAGAAGAAGGCAGAAGCAGAAGGAAACAGGAGCAGGAGCCAGAGGAGGCAGGAGGTGGAGGGAGGAAGGAGGTGGAGGATTAGCATTGAGCTCTGCAGAAGAGGCAGATAAAGGGCAAAAATGCAAGACACTTCAAGATCACAGACACCATCAACTCATATGAATAAAACACAGTATTTCTCACTCACAGGCTTCTTCAGTCAATATCACAAGATTCTGTCCCACTTTGCACAAGAACAGATCACCCATATGGCAGTTGAATAAATGGGCCTTAACAGGTATCCATGTTTAAAGAAATTACATGTATCCATGTTTATAAGTCATTACAGGTATCCACATTTAAGTCATTACAGGTATCCATGTTTCTAAGTCATTACAGGTGTCCATGTTTCTAAGTCATTACAGGTATCCATGTTTCTAAGTCATTACAGGTATTCATGTTTCTAAGTCATTACATGTATCCATGTTTATAAGTCATTACAGGTATCCACATTTAAGTCATTACAGGTATCCATGTTTCTAAGTCATTACAGGAATCCATGTTTCAAAGTCATTACATGTATCCATGTTTATAAGTCATTACAGGTATCCACATTTAAGTCATTACAGGTATCCATGTTTCTAAGTCATTACAGGTATCCATGTTTCTAAGTCATTACAGGTATTCATGTTTCTAAGTCATTACAGGTATCCATGTTTCTAAGTCATTACAGGTATCCATGTTTCTAAGTCATTACAGGTATCCATGTTTCTAAGTCATTACAGGTATCCATGTTTCTAAGATTACAGGATTACAGGTATCCAGTTTCAAGTCATTACAGGTATCCATGTTTCTAAGTCATTACAGGAATCCATGTTTCTAAGTCATTACATGTATCCATGTTTATAAGTCATTACAGGTATCCACATTTAACCCTCTGGACGCCATTAATTTTTCATGGATTTTACTCTCTGCAGCCAGTTATTTTCTGGACGTGCCCCAAAACCGAGACCCCTCTTCTGTTTAAAAATATACAATTATTTTATTATTTGCTATAGAGGCAAACTTTTTGGAGGAAAGATGGAAAATTGAATGCTCTCTCTGATAGACACACTGAAATTTATGTCCATGCAATACAATATGATTTAAAAATAAACTGAGACAACACAAATAAAAAAACGTGTCGAGTGATATGCTGCCACTGACTCACTCGAGAATAAATTCCCGCATCGCTTCCTTTCTTCACCCTCACTTGACCAGCGTAGCGATTCGTTTTGTCGATCATCAAGTCAACGACTTTATTAGTTGAAATAGAGATAAAAAGCATCCGATTTAGATACCTCATCGGGCACATGTTGAGGAGAGTCCATGCGCGAATTTAGAAGTTACCGATCGAGGTAGACACGTTGTTGCGCGATTTCAATTGCGCACGCTGGCTCAGAAATGATTGAGTTCGATTCTGATGAAGAGCGAATCTTTGAAATATTGTTCGATTCTGACTCGGAAGAAGAATTCCATGGCTTCACAGAGGAAGATTTGGTTGAGTTTGCCACAGCAACCAAGAGTGGTCACACGCAGACGGAATCTTAGACTGCGCTGGTTCAACTTCGATTTCGTCATCGGAGTCACTGTCTGCGGCAAACTCGACCAAATCTTCCTCTGTGAAGCCATGGAATTCTTCTTCCGAGTCCGAATCGAACAATATTTCGAAGATTCGCTCTTCATCAGGATCGAGCTGAGTCATTTCTGGGCCAGCGTGCGCAATCGAAATCGAGCGGCAGCGTGTCTACCTCGATCAGTAACTTAAAAATTCGATCTAAATTCGCGCACGTGCAGTGAAACAATATGGCGACTATTATTATGAAAGCGAGGCTCTTCTGTGCAGTCTCCATGCGTAGAGAGCTCTCACAATCCCAAGATTCATAGCAAACAGCGCCAGATTCAAACATGCCTATCAGTTTGTCGACTATAACCGCCGACGGCTGTGAGGGGAGGTAACTACTTCGGCGGTTATGACCGACGACGGCGCTCAGAGGGTTAAGTCATTACAGGTATCCATGTTTCTAAGTCATTACAGGTATCCATGTTTCTAAGTCATTACAGGTATCCACATTTAAGTCATTACAGGTATCCATGTTTCTAAGTCATTACAGGTATCCATGTTTCTAAGTCATTACAGGTATCCATGTTTCTAAGTCATTACAGGTATCCATGTTTCTAAGTCATTACAGGTATCCATGTTTCTAAGTCATTACAGGTATCCATGTTTCTAAGATTACAGGTATTCATGTTTCAAAGTCATTACAGGTATCCATGTTTCTAAGTCATTACAGGTATTCATGTTTCTAAGTCATTACAGGTATTCATGTTTCTAAGTCATTACAGGTATCCATGTTTATAAGTCATTACAGGTATCCATGTTTCTAAGTCATTACACATGACACAGGCAAGGTTTCAGACTCAAAGTCAAAGCCAAACTGTTTTTGAGAGAAAGCCAAGTTTCAGATTCTAATAGTCAAGAGTTCAGACACAAATTTAGCAAAATGAGCATTGCCATGCATGGGTCATCACAAGCTATCATCATGATCAGTTTCTTTTCAGCGCAGAAAAAAAACTCATGAGGAAATGCACTTTCATCTTTTAGGCTTGGGCCCACAGATGGTTTCTCAGAATCGGATGAATGGATGTGCATATGAACTAAACACTCTGGCAGACAGAAGAACTAAACTTCACCCTATAGCAGACCAACTAAACAATAATGACTATTGTTTTAACTTGCTTAATAAATTCACATGAGTTGAACAGGAGGTGGGGAGGAAAAGGAGAAAAACAGCAAGAAGGAGATGAGATGAGGTGTGGAAGGAGCAAGACAAGCCAAAAAAGCTTCTATATTTCTGCTGATTCTTCTGCTGACTAAAGTCCTCCTCAGATCTACTTCAGCAAAAGCAGAGGCAGCCAAGAGGAGACTGGAAGACACGGAAAGATTGTGGCTAAAGCAAAAAGCCTCCCCTCTAGGCCAGGGCAGAGGGGCAGGCATGGCACACATTCAAACCTCTACCGCCTGGCTCGCTTCCGGTCACGAGAGGAGGATCTGCGAGGGGAGGATCCCTCACTGGAGGATGAGTAACGACTCCTCCTTCGCTTCTGATCCGAGGATCTAGACCTGCAAACACAACCCATAGCAACTGTTGCACTTCCCTAGTGGCTTGCTTCAGAGCACACAGGCACACACACCTGCACAACTGTACATACATGTATACATGCCTGCACACCTGATGGTAAATTGTCTACTGTGTGATAGTACATTCAGGAATGCTAAGTAACAATCAACCTTTCAACAGATATTGAAAGCAGTTCATATCTTAAACATGGCAATTGTTCTGCAGTAATTTTTGCCTTCATGCTCAGGTGACACTGGCTTCTGGTCAAGAGCTATCACACCATCCAGACACACCCCAGGAATAGATTAAAAAGTGAGTCAACAGTGGGCCTGACAAATTAAAGACTTTTTTTTAAACCAATAAAAATGGTGTCTTGCCAGTTGCCTGTGGAACTAATAATCACTTCAAACAGCAGAAGTTAATCAGACTCATAAGCACACTAACTTGTCTATTGTCCATAAAAAAAAAAAAAAATCAACATACTGATGCTTGAAAAGCATCGATAAATGAAGTTGGTTGCAGAATGTGTCACATATATTTTAGTCAGAAAAGGTACTGGGCACTGCTTCTGCATGTAGATCTTTACATACAACTTTTATATTAGATTCTGCTTTCTAATGACTGCCAACCATATTTGACAGCCAGACCTTATACGTGCGTATCTATATATACATGTATGTTGCCTCTCCAAGCAAACAAACATTAATGTATGTCCCCAACATAACTTTATTTATCAGCAATTCCATCACTCTTATCAAATGATCAGGAAACGCACATATGCACACACACACACACACACACACACACAATCATACCCAAAGCAGTTCTTTCTCTGCCATTCCAATGGCTCTGACTAGGACAGATGCAATAAAGCCAAACCACTGCACAACAATGACCCAACATTCCCCACAATTCATCAAGGGTTTTCCCAAACCACCTGCTGCTCACTCCCTGAAGTGACAGCTACCTGGCACCTCTGAATACCATCAGGCTCAGACTCCCTGCCACCACAACCACAAAGCACAACACAGATAAATGAAAGAAGTGACATGATATTGACCTTGGTTGACCGTTACCCCTGTGTACCAGTTACCTGGAACCGGACCGAGATCTACTGTCCCGCCGTGACTTCCTTGCGGGGGGTGGAGACTTCCTTGACCCCTTCCTTGATCCTGAGTTGGAACGTGATCCTGACCTTGACCGTGACCTTGACTGCGACCTGGACCTAGAGGAGGAGCTGGAAGATGCAGACTGGGACTTTGACCTGGATGAGGATTTTGACTCCGACTGCCGGGACGTTGACCCATATTTCCCGTCTTGGGATGTTTCACCTCCACTGTCATCATCTAGATTGTACTTCGACAGGTCTCCCTCATCCTCATCCTGTGCAGACAACGAGCAGAAGATGTTGCAAGTTAATGAGAACAGGACCACAAAGACAATGCACCGTGCGATCAACATCTTATTTCATCAATGAAGGCCAAAGACAAGTAAAGTTTAGCAATCACCACCATGAATGTAAATAAAAACATGCTTAGTCAACTATTTCACCACTACGCCGTGACAGTCACAGATCATCAATGACAGAGAGCAAGACAGTTTTTGATGACTCTCGAGATGGCAATGATATGCCTTCACATACTTTACTGATCAACTTACCTCATCTGAATCCAGCTTGTACTTGGAGACATCCCCGTCCTCCTCTTCTTCTTCCTCCTCTTCCTCCTCCTCTGCCTCCTCCTCTGCCCGTCTTTGGGGTGGTGGTGCTGTTTTCTCTCCCTTCTTCTTTTTCCTCCTTCCAAACTTCAAAACAGAGAATGCAGTTGGTTACAGAGAGCACTTCTGGTGTGTTGTACATACCTCAACACTAATAATAATAATAATAATAATAATAATAATAATAATAATAATAATAAAAATAAAATAGCATTTATATTATTATAACACACATTTCTTGCAAGAACTCAATGCGCGGGCATAGCCACATTTACACGCAGTTACTCGTCAGTCATATTACATAGCACAACACTCGTACAACTATCATACCTGGACTTGGAAAAAAAACTAGGAGGTTACAGAAAAGCAAGATGAAACATATGTTTTTTTAACTGAGATTTTAAAATGGACATAGTTGGTGCATCACGTAGGCG
>JAWQFJ010008851.1:0-15604 GCA_034096865.1 Theodoxus fluviatilis | reverse complement strand
ACACATGCATGCACACATAGGCACGTGCACGCGTACACATACGATCTCGCATGCCCACGCATATACACACGCACGCACTCACGTGCACGCGCTCACACACATACACAAACACACACGCACACACACACACACAGGCGCGCACACACACACACACACACACACACACACACACCTTTTACACCCCTTTGTCAGACGCGCCGCTCGATGCCCGTGCCGTTGCCTAGGTAACGCATTCCTCTCCCCCAGAGCCCTCCACTGTGGAACCTGTCTGTGGCGTTGTCACCTGCACACTGACTTCCTAGCAACAGATTGCGCCAGGCGTTGGATCCCTTCTCACTTTGCTGGCACATGTCACAGTAAACGTCACTGCTCACGTCACAGTACACGTCTCTGATGTCACAGTACACGTCACAGCGCAAGTCAATGCACACCTGCAGCTCGCTCAGGCAGCAAAGTTTGACTCTTCATAGGACCCAAAACCCATTGGATTACTTGTCAAATTGGAGATGAAAACGGTCAACTCACCCAAAAAGCACGACTGGCGTGCTGCGGTCAAAAGCAAACACAGCTCTTCTGGATGTAATGGCAAAACCGCGAGAATCGAACCGCCATTCCCGTATGCGTGCCCCTCTCTAATGTCCTTTCCCAGTGCATGGTTTCTCTCAAACAAAGTAGGACAAGCGAAGCAGAAGCTCTAGCAATGCGTTGGAGCGATTTTCGTTCGGCTTCAGACTAGTACCAAGGTACCAAAGAGTGCCCAAATACGCTGCATTCTCGTGCAGTGGAATTGGAGTGTATAGTGTTGAAATGCTACCATGCTAGCAGTCGACTCACACTAAAGGTCGGACTGCCCGAAACATTTGACAACTCTTGAGATAGTTGAAGCCAGTGGGGAAAACGCGAAATGCAACATTTCGTGGATACTTTATTACTGCCGACACCATAGGAGAGCCAAGCAAGGACAGGCCACACACGAAGTGTCCGTTTCCTACAAGATGGCGTTGAAGGGGAGTGAGAGTTGGTGCGGGGACACACATGATATGCTCTTATTAGGTAAACATTAAGACTACGTGCAGGATCAACCAGTTTTACGAATTATGGAAATTAATCACCAATAATCTAATGATTCTTTCCTGACTGAAAACTCTACACTTATATTTTTATTCAGTCTTTACTGATCGTCATGGCAGTCCTTGATTTCCTGGATCTGCTGCGGCATTTTGTCTTTCGTTATATATTACATGCAATGCATGAATTTTACCAGTCCACTGTCTGATGACACAGGGCGAATCGCGCGCGCGCGCGCACACACACACACACACACACACACACACACACACACACACACACACACACACACAAACACACACACACGCGCACACAAACCACTCAAGAAGCGCAATTCGACAGCATGGGCTGTCACCGTGAGACAGGCGTCACCACGGGCAACGGGACGTGACGGTAGCATCAGGCCGTTCTGTCAAGCGCCTACTTCCTCTCCGTGACCCCCGGGGGTCAACCCTCTCGGTGGAGAAGGGGGGGGGGGGGGGGGAGTTGCGGGGAGGGAGGGGGGGGGGGGGGGGGGGCAATTGAGGAAGCAATAGGAAAGGGCAGCCCCGAAGCACACTAGAATTCCGTCTCGACTACAACGCCTCTGGTGGGAGTTCATGGTGGGAGTTCATGGTGGGAGTTCAATTCGCCTTTGGCACGTCGGTGCAACGCACTCGACAGCAGCACAGCCGTGGGTGGGGAATAGAGAGGATGGAAATAACCACAGGACCGTACGCGTCAACCCCACCAAAAACACACCCCGGCACCAGTAAACAAGCGGCAAATAGTTCTGTCGCAAAGAAGAGTGGAAGGAACGGCCTGGAAAAGGGAGATCGAAACAGAATACAGTCAGCCCTAAGAGGATGTTGCCACAAACGTCGGCACGCGAGAGAGAGAGAGAGAGAAGAGAGAGAGAGAGAGAGAGAGAGGGGGGGGGGGGGGGGGCGGGTAGGACTAGAGTAGACAGACGTACATAGGCAAGCGCCATGTCGCCCAGCGCAAGCAAGCGCACTCGTCCCGTGACTGTCAGGGCGCGACGGTGCCGTCACGCTCGACAGAGAACAAACACGCTCAGCTGCCAAGTGCAGCATAGCAGTGCTAGGACGGCTCCTCCTGAGCCTACGTACCTGGTCTTGATGCTAAGATTGGTGGTCATGGCGGGGCTTGGAGCGAGGGAAGGGAGAGACGGGGTCTGGAAACAGGAGCGCCAGACGCTGCCGCTCTCGCCACCAACACCTGATCGAAGGCGAGCGCTCAGGGATGGACGGGGGCGGACGAGCGACTAGGCCCCACCCGATCTCTGTGCCTGCTACCTTCCCTGCGCCTGAGTGTTCCTCCCTGTGCCTGGGTTTCTCCGTAAGCCTGTGTATTTCTGCGTCCGCCTTCGTGCCCGCTTGTTGGTCTCCGAGTCCGCTGGCGTCTCCGCCTCTATTTCCGTCTGTCTCTGTCCGTGCGTCTGCCTGTCTCTACCTGCCGGATCGTTGGCCACTCGTAATTCGCCAGACTCTGTCTCTGTGTCTGCGATCACACACAACTGGCGCAGGCCGGGATACGGCGGCTAGGCCCAAGCAGTCAAACTGGTAGTGGAGGAGTGCTACAATTGTCCTGGGGCAGAGGAATGCTCCACCACCACCAGTTGAAATGCTCCTGTCCTTTTCGGACTGGCAGGGCCAGACAGACGCAGTCGCTCGCCTCCCGGTCCTCAGCCTCTCTCCAGCAGCACTGGACTGGTGGCACCAGGCTGCAGCAGCGGCAAGCTCTCGCAGGAACCGTCAGCAACGGGGCTTCTCCTAGACTGCGGTGCGCGGGTTCCGCATTCAACTCTAAATACTCGGCCCTCACATGGACAGACAGTTGACGTGCTCTTCCGCGACCCCCCCTTACCCTCTCCCCCAATGCCCTCTTCCAACCCGGCCCCCACCTGCACCCCCTGCCATGCTGCCCCTTTCTCTTCGCTCTGCAGCTGCTGCGTGATGCTTTGCGCATCACCTAATTAAGGAGTAGTCAGCTCAGCTGCATTACAGGACGTGAGTGGACGGCGGGATGAAAATCTGATCATGCCAAGATCAATCAGACCCCAAGATCCTGCGCCCCCAGTGCTCACGAAGAACCCAGGGACGCACGCAGACCCCCACGCAGCAGGCGATGGGACGCACTCGGCAGACCAGGAATAAGGCAACGGCACCCGCCACTACAAGCCAGGGTTCCATGTTTATCTGGCGGTAGGACAGGTGTGCCACTCTTCAGGTGGCAAGCGCTTTCATCTTTGTTGTCGTCTCTCCTGCCTCATCCCCAAAGCCCCATTAACAGCCTGGTTTATTACACGAAATGCTGGAGAGAAGAGACCCTAGGAATGGGCTGGAATCTCTCTCTCTCTCTCTCTCTCTCTCTCTCTCTCTCTCTCTCTCTCTCTCTCTCTCTCTCTCTCTCTCTCTCTCTCTCTTTCTCTCTCAGTACTTGTTATGACTGACCAAGCGTGCATAGCGCAAGGTGCCAATTACTCCATTTGTTCCTGTCGCCACCTTTTTTGTCCCCAGTCGTTTCTAACTAGAAAGCGTGAACATCAGGCCTTGGAAGACACGTACAACGCCAAAGAAACATCCGGTGCAAATTTTATTTCCATCATTAGCGCTGCCTCGCTTCCTGGCAAGGTGACTAGTGTATCCAGCTGGCCACGTCCTTTTGTTTTTTATTTATCAATTTTTAATAGAGAAAATTCAGATGAAATTGGGATGCCCACTTCGACGGAGGACGGATTCATTATTTCATTATAAAATAAGCAATACCCGTGCAACTCTCTCCTGCTTTCGTCACGCAAGGTTCGACATTGTCGTCAACACGACTGAGAGAGAGTCGAAATGGTTCAACCAACTTTCCCGCGTTTCCTCTATTGGTAAATACACTTCTTCATCCTTTGAATGGAGGTGATTGTTCGGTCCTTAAGGACACCTCTACACAGCCATCCTAACCGTTAAGCAAGAGGTACTCCACCCTTTCCAGGTTGTTTTACTGCGGTGCAGAAAACGGGTGTTTAATGCTGCTATAACATCACTGCAACTGCGGCAATTACTGGTCTCGCTGTTCCTGCCTTTATGTCAGCTTGGTTTGCGGGTCAGTATGCATGAGTCGTGACGCTTTCATATTTTGATTACCTGAAGTGACTGAAACGACATGGGGGAGGGGGAAAAAATCTAAGCTTTTTCTCCGTTTCTAGCGTCATTGTAGTTAGCTACTCGTAGAGCAAAGCGTGAAAGTCACAATGCCAGTCAGAGATACACCCACCCTTCCCCCTCCGTTACATAATAATACTTGAACTCACGGATTTACATGACCTGCATAAAATCGAACTACAACGTTTGGGAGCACTATTACTATTAGAGGGGAAATCACTCTAACGTTACAGTCAAGATTTCTGACTTCAGGGGGAGGGGGGAGGGGGGGGGGGATTTTTTTACTTTCGTCATATCTAATGGGGGCCATTTGAACAGCACAGCACAGAAGAGGGGAACCATGATTCATGGCACACAGCCAGGACGCGCATTCTCGTTGTAGTTGACGGCGACTGAAGTGCATAGAAGCCGCGAAAAGTAGGACTTTCTGCCTCGGCATGCACAACTCTCTGAATTGAACTCACTGCAGTGCATTGCCCATTCTGCACAGCGCGGCGCTCTCTGGAGGGTTGGTGCATTGCGATACAAAGCAGTTTCTCTACGTAGCAGAGTGTATGAGTGAGTGAATCAGTGCGTGAGTGAGTGAGTGCGTGAGTGCGTGAGTGAGTGAGTGAGTGAGTGAGTGAGTGAGTGAGTGAGTGAGTGAGTGAGTGAGTGAGTGAGTGAGTGAGTGAGTGAGTGAGCGAGCGAGCAAGTGCGTATATACTTGCCCATGCCTGCGCGTATGTGTGCGTGTGAGCGTTTGTGAGGGGGTGCGTGCGCACACGGGGTGGGTGGGGGGTGGTTGTGAACGACGGACTGCCTCCAATCGAGTATTCTGAAAGTTTCATAAATACGGAACACCCTACAAACTTAAAAAGGCACATATTCATTTTTTTAAAATCACAGCTCGTTACAAAGCGAGTCAGAAATGAAACTATGTCACTCACAAAAAACCAGTGCATGACACCCACACATTCAGGCAAAACCCCTTTTCTACCCTTCCTCTGCCTGCCTGCCTGCCTGCCTGCTTGCTTGCCTGCCTGCCTGCCTGCCTGCCTGCCTGCTTGCTTGCCTGCCTGCCTGCTTGCCTACCTGCCTGCCTGCCTGCCTGCCTGCCTGCTTGCTTGCTTGCTTGCCTGCCTGCCTGCCTGCCTGCCTGCTTGCCTGCCTGCCTGCCTGCCTGCCTGCTTGTCTGCCTGCCTGCCTGCCTGCCTGCCTGCCTGCCTGCCTGCCTGCCTGCCTGCCTGCCTGCCTGCCTGCCTGCCTGCCTGCCTGCCTGCCTGCCTGCCTGCCTCTCAGGACATTTTCTTCTTCACGTCATTTTTCGCCCTTTGCCATTACCAGGATAACGACCAATCGAAGTAGCCACTCTTTTGCATGCTCGGATTGAAGTCTCATAAACCTGTTATTCGATACCGTGCGGCAAAACATCAAGAGCTAATGAAATTTCAATGAATGAATGCTCGACGTCACGGCAAGTAACCAATAAAAGATACACACCACAGAAAGAAATACTATTAATGGAAAGCACACTAAAAGCATCCCTGCCTCCCATCTTTGCTACAGATGAATATAATTCTTCATAATACCGAATACTGCTGAGTCGAAAATCCTCCACGTTTGTATATATATATTATTTTGTGCCAAGACATCAACCAACATCTTCTTTCTAGAAGAACATACAAAACAACAGCATCCACCCACCCAACCAACCACAACCAAACTTCTTTCCACAAGGCATTCAAAACGAAACAACTACAATCAAAACCACTAGCCAAGAACACCTGGCGTGTATGGGGGAAACGAAGCATTGACCGAACTACAATACGTCAGTGAACAAGGGATCCGTTTAGAGAGCATTAGCAGTGGATTTGCCGGCCAGCAGCTGGATGGCCAGAAACGTGACTGCCAGCGCTATAATTATGCACTGACAGACGTATCGGCAGCGAAGGAGGCTGCCTGTAGGGAAGGAATCAATAGGAACAATGCGTTGCTTCTTAACGTCGGCGTCACGACAGCACAGCAGACACAGCCCCCGATCCCCACCCCCTCCCCCTCGCCTGTAGGCAACTTATTTCTGAACGCCACAGGGGCACACCGCAGGCACCATCGACTGCTTGGGGCAGATCTCCCTCTGGAAACCCTGTATCATCAGTTTCCACACACATTCCTACCTCCATCCCACCAACCCCGTTCACCTGGCTACCGCTCCCTTTATTCTTCTTGTAGCCTGTCTCGCGCTTTCCCTTGCCTTCTTAACATCGCAAACAACCAACCTTCCACCCTCACCCCTCCTCTCTTTCCCTCAAACAGAAACTGCATCCCCCCCTCCTCCTCCATTAACAGGGATTTCTCCACCACCACCACCACCACCCTCCCTTTTCCCCTATTACGCCCATTTAAACTATTCCAAAGTATGATTTTTTTAACTAGTAAAAAGCAATGTATGGAAAAAGTCCTTCGAGTAATAGCTAAGGTAAACAGGCAGTGCACATTTTTCCGCATAGAAAACAGATAAAAGTACCGTAGTCGTTCATTATTTCGATTCAGTTGTCTTACTGATGGCCAAGGAACAAATTTGTTTTCACACAGGGCGATAAGGGAAGAAATCCAAGGAAGACATAGCGAGTACATTGTCTATGAGTAAACAAGTGAAATTCTTTAAAGTCGTCTCGAGTTCACACGAAGCTGAAGCTACCTTGATTGTCCCATCCAGAGTTGGAATGCTGTGGAGCACGTTCCAATAGCGTTTGCTCAGTTGGCCTCAGGCAATGTATGAGTACCGCCTGCCACGCTAGGGTTTCGTTCAGGCTGGTTTAAAAGAAAAATGGAAATGCACAACAGATCTTAGCTTCCGCATACCCTGAGAAACGATGACAGTCTGGCCTGTAGTCTTGTCATGATCTGAAGGCCTTGCTGTGGCCTTGGTCATTCGAGAGCAATTTACGACAGAAGCCGCTCGATACCTCCCCTCGTCAGCTAGGACCCCTGGCTGCTGCATGGGCTTTTGGAGCGTACTTCACTAGGTCAAAGGAAGGTTGGGGACTACCTCAGATCAAGAAGACCTTATATGTGTGCAGCATTCACATATGCGGATTCAGTTGACCATAGCAGCTCGACTATGATCCAGCTCTGCAGGTTGACACTCTCTTTCCACCTTCGGCTCTGCAGGTTGACACTCTTCCCATTGCTCAGGCCTAGTCTCTTTGTTTTAGTTCCACTATAAGACTGAATTGTCAGCCCGCTTTCAGCTGCCGCAGTCTTCTGTCAGGACCAACTAGGCTGTCGGAGTGATGAGGTCAGTCCTCATTTCCGCTCAGCGGAAGTCTACAAGGTGATGTGGCGGTCTTGTAACAAGTCTGGCGCCTGTGACAAACTCCCCTTAGAAAATAATTTTGGGGATGCGATGGTTCCCCCTTAACTACACACGACAGCATGAAATACAATACCTCATCACGGCTCTTGTTTGGTCCTTAATCACGACCAGCAGCCGTCAAAATATGATCCTTTGACGTGAATCGTAACTTTTTGTTTGACCCGACAAGGCCTGACGTGGATGCAGAGCAAGAGCAGTAATTCAGCAATGAAAACATCAAACTATGACTGAAACACCAGGGATGGATATGACAGCCAGAGTGAAACGTGTGAAGTCACGAAATCCACGCAATACAAATAATTTATACAGAAAGAGAAGCACAAAATTCATTCAGTTTGACGGGAAGACTTACAGTCAGCGCTGCTGTAACCCAATCCATGATGACGTATCCAAAGACTACTATATAACCTTTGACGTATCTGCGTCACAACCTGAACCAAAAACCACTACTTACGTCAACGGCAAAGAGCACAGCACACATGGTATCTATGTCAAGCCAGCACTGCCATTTCAGGCGACAGTTTCACAGCAGCGCTGAAATCATTAAGACATCATAGATCTGTAACACGAGCGTTAAAAACGACGTTGCACAATCGTTTTCAAACTGCACGGCGGCGACGAGTAAACAAAGGGTGACCATTTTGTTTCCGCGCGTGGGCTGGGCTCAAGATTTTCCGATTGTGTTGAATTATAGATCCTCATTCCAGCGAATCCTGCACACAAATCGGGTTTTAATGACCTGGGCCCGTATTCACAACGGCGATTTATCTTTTTAACACTCGATTTATCCCCTAGCCCCGCGTTATCTTGATTGGTTAGATAAGGTACGCTCGTCAGAGAATCCTAGGTTGCGCTTTGCTTTATATACTGGTTTCCAGCCAAGGGAGAGCGGAACAGGCAGTTGGAATCGTCTGAGTTTAGAGATAAATCGGGGTTAAAATATATCGCCGATAAATCGCCGTTGTGAATACGGGCCCAGATAATTATAGTCCCGGAGATCCTCTGCAGCTTCAGTGGCTGCTCGGGACCGCCCCTACCCTACAGAACGTCTGGGGTAGGCCCTGAAATCGCATGCGGAAATCAAGGGCTTCTGTTGACTGCTCACCAAGTGGCTAAGGCCAAAGAAACTACAATGGGAAGAAGGATAACTTCCTCATTGGGCATGCTTAGAAATGAGAATGGCTAAATATGAGTTATTCCCCTTTGCTGCATGCTGACCAGGCCGTCTCCTGCTTTGTTATGACTAGTACAGTCGATCTTTCTCATGTTGTGACTTGCTTTATTTTCACATTTTCGGTATTTAAAACAGCAAACACACACACACACACACACACACACACACACACACACACATACACTGAAGAAGTTTCCATTCTGATTCGGTTATTTTATTTGGTGCTATATGTTTGCTTCACATTGTTTCTTTTTTACATTGCTTGAGGTATCCCAATTCGCTAAACACATCCATAATGCATGCATGGCTCATTCGAAAGAGGGCAACAGAACAACTGATGCCCAATAGCAATAAATACTGCACAACTGAACAATAAATAGCAATAAATGATGACAGTGCCAAGTTTTTAAGTACAAAGTGAAATCATGTGACTGGACAAAGGCACAATTACAAAATACAAATAAATAAAATCGAGGCCCATTTTAAATTAAGTTCTCAGCTCATGGGGGAAGCATAAGGTGACCCTAGAAACCGAAATTAGGAGATCTCCCGCCCCTAGGGCAGACTAAAAAAAAAGGGGGGGGGGGGGCGGCTAATTTGTGAAATAGTATAAAAGGAATCAAAAACTGTATACATGTATTTAGTTAATACCCCAAAAATTGTATAGTATATACGATGTCAGACCCTAAAGAAAGTTAGTTAGTCATTGCTTAGACAAAACAAAACAAAATAGTCTGTTTACGGTATCCCGACCAACCCTATTTTGTCCCCGCCGATCCTAGACTTTTTTTTCTGGCATTTGGAGAAAAAGAAAAAGAAAAATTATATATAAATCACAATGGTCACTGAGAGAGAGGATTTAGGGCCAACAATAGAGTTCCGACTTGTCTTCGAAACCGAAAAATTCTAGCTTGCCCAAGAAACACCCCCAGCCCAAAATCGCTTACGGATACACCAGTACAAACAGGAGAAGATAAAAACATGCTTTGCAAAATTGTGTTATTTCATTGTGTACGTACGTAATTGTGATCACAATCATTGACAATCTGATCACACGGGCATGATTATGATTGAAAGGAATCGCCTTGTCAGCTTGTGAAATGGCATCCATTCTAAATCTAACGCTCTGCCTAAACGCAAAACGGATGAGTGATGTACCTTTGTACTGTAGTTTTCCCGTAAGCAAGGTTTGATAAAGGATTCAGCAAATATGCCCACGGGTAGTTTGTCATCAAGTGTAAACTGTTGTTTTGTACTGACTGCTGACTCACACTCACAGTCGTAAGTACTCGCTGACGCTGTAGATCTAGTCTACTGAGTTAGTTGACTCGAGCCATTGCATTCTCATTCTGAAGAAGGTAAACCTGATGAAATAATCACTGCACAACCCACCTTTTTTCTTCTTTAGGGAACTTGTGGAAAGTTTTCCCGAAGCAGCTCTGTTTGTAACGGGCGTTCTTGCAACCAAGAGCCGAGCAAAAATCACCACCGCCTCGCACGCGATCGGCCATTTTGTTTTCGCCGCCAGCATGTGACTAGGGACGATAACCCACAAACACTTTTTCGCATTTTCTTCGCAAGTTCCACGTCTTCTTTATGTACAGTGTTTGCTAAGGCGGAGTGTTGTATGAAATGCTGATAAACAGCATTGACGAGTGCAAGCTATGAATACAATGGATGGGTATGATGAACTTTGATTAGATGATAATCAACCTGAGCACCTTCCAACCTCCGCTTTTAATAGTTTCGAGAAAACATGGACGGTGCTGGTTTTGACTAAGTTTGGAACAATGTCTCACTGGTGACCGCTCATTCTCAAAGGAATCGCTACGTGACTTTCAACAACCATAGCAACCAGTGACGCCTACTTCAAGTTGAGAGAGGTGACCTTTACAGAGTGCAAAGATCAGCTGGAGAGCTGCACGAGTCCAAAGATCCGTTATCGATATCTCAACATGGCAACCTGTGATGCTAAGGGAGCATTTAAAGTGAGCGTTTAAGTCAAATGAAGACTAGAATAATAAAAGTGATTTCGAGTATTCAGCCAAAATACATTTTTAAAAGTTATGAATTCAGGCACGGTGAGATTTTCTATGTTTCTGAAAGTTTGGTATCTATACTTGATTCTGCTCTTAAAAAATAGATACAAAGTCTAAATATATCTTTAAAACAATGTAGTCTTGCACAGCTCTAGTATTGCCAACAGGAAAATATATTTCGTAGGAAAAAACTAAAATGTGTACTAAGTCTAAGAGAGATAATACATTTCTAACCAATAATTCTTTAAAAAAACTACATTACCTAGTCTAGTTCTTTTTTCTTTGGTGATCGGATATGTTTGATTCATACGATTATGCAAAACAGTGGGGGATAAATATTTATTACTTTCGCCTTCTTTCCATTTGGACGGTCATAATCAATTATGGATTTGCTTTTCAATTATACATATATGAGTCCAGCATGTAAATCGGATGTTACAATAGGGGGGAAAAAAGAAAGCTGTAGTTACGGTAACAGGGTTATTTAAAAAAGGGGGGTGGGGGTGGGGGTGGGGGTGGGGGTGGGGGTGGGGGGTGGGGGTGGGTTCTCGTAGGTCTGCCTGAACTTTTTTGTTTGTTTGTTTAAGAGGAAACCGACTAAACATTAAAGTTTCTCTTGTGCGAATAACTTTAAACGTAAATGGTGGATTCCCCGAGTGCTGGTAGGGTACGGTAGGGTACGGCAGGGTAGGGCAGGGCAGATGGGATGGCACACCGTTTGTTCTTAATCGTCAATCTCTTTCTCCTTTTTTTTGGGGGGGGGGAGGGGGGGGGGGAGGGGGGGGGAGGAGAGGGGAACATGGTTGAAAAAAGTTTAGGGTCGGCAGAATGAAATATGAGTGCAGGGTCTGTCGGGTTTCCGTAACCACAACATTTTTTGGTGTGCCTAATGACCTGCCTTCATGACCCCCTGCAGCCTCATTGCCTCAGGCCGAACCTAGCTGAAGCTGAAATGGTCGTTGTCCCCAACATTTCCGGACACTGTACCTCAGGTACTTTGTCCGATCGGACAGAGTACCTCAGGTACAGTGTCCGGAAATGTTGGGGACAACGACCATTTCAGCCTAGCTGAAGCCCTGAGAAAGCCCTGCAGCCAGATACTCCAGCTGATGAAGTCTCGAACGGATGAGGCCGTAAGTTGTACTCGAAGGCCAGTCTTAAATGCAATGCAATACATACAAAACGTCGGCTGTAATGGCCGCGTCAACACTGCTTTGTTCTGTCCTCCACGTAAAAAGTTGAACGATGGGAGTAGTAGAACGATGGGAGTAGTAGAACGATGGGAGTAGTAGAACGATGGGAGTAGTAGAACGATGGGAGTAGTAGAACGATGGGAGTAGTAGAACGATGGGAGTAGTAGAACGATGGGAGTAGTAGAACGATGGGAGTAGTAGAACGATGGGAGTAGTAGAACGATGGGAGTAGTAGAAGAATGCGACGTATCGGTACATATGGGAAGAGTTATTTCCATGACTACAAAGGAGGGAGCTAAATTTACCGTTGCAGAAGAACTCAACATGATCAAAAAAAATTTAATAGATGTTTCCACAGGCAAACATGTGCACATAAATTGTACCATCAAACACAAAGAAGAGGGGACGAGACAACTGATATGCAAGATCAATAGCATGCCACCTCACAAGTACAAGAGACATCAGTTGTGAAATAGACTGACCTAGATGAAGTGCCAGTAATGGGGAACAGCTACGCACATGAGTAAAATGATTCTCCAGTTTGAAACTCGGGGGTTGGGGGGTGGGGGTGGGGGGGGACACGTCATCCCCTTCAGAGTTTTCAACAAGAACACAGGAGGGGGTGGAGATCTGAGGAGTGAAGAGGTCACAAACACGGCGATCTTGTCCCCAGGGCCAATCTTCGTCCCGATCCGTCCAGCCAAGTCCAACCAATCCGCACTGTGGAGCCAGACGGTCATTGCCATCAAAGACAAGAGGATGGCGGATGAAAAATTAATGTGGCAACCAGGCGTATGACCCATAGGGACGCCGTCCCGCATACCAAACGTCATGCACGTCCCCATAAATCGCACGACCTCGCTCCTCTCCTGGCCAGCTGGGGCAGCCCCTGGTGCTACTGGCGTCACTGCACGTGAGTAGGCCTACTTTGTGAGCTCAGTGCTGTCACGAGCTGATCACTCTCGCACATGGCATGCAAGCGTATCATTACTTATACGATGAACTGGGATAGCCAGTTGTACATGTGCCACTCATTTCTAAAAGAGTGAAGGAGCACCGTGTAACCCGTTGATGCCCACGAGTGCACACACCGACTGTCAGGTGCTGCTTGGCCCCGACTGTGAGTTACTAGTGGAGCGGGCTTCGAAAGCACGGGGACCAGTTTGCGGCTGGTGAGATGGGGGTACCAAGACAGTGTTTGCAGCAGACTAGAGTCGTCCATGAACAGTACATCCCAGCATTGTCTGATTTCTGCATTGACAGTAACTAAAGGTCAGCCCTTAGACGCAGATGTCTCTATATTTTTATAAAGTTGAAAGAAATCATTTATACAAACAATCGATTGAGTGGATAGAGCGGCATCGCCATGCAATAATTTCACTCAGCGTAAGTACTGTGTAAAGCTGATTCAAATGAACAATCGTCAAAACCGGTCGGAAGGGCGGGCCCACAGAAACGCTTACGCGAGCGCTAGCTGAGCATACGTCTGACGTCTCGAAAAGCAAGAAATCCAGTTGAAGACAAAAGCATCCTAAGACACCGATGCTTCGGTCATGTCGCAAAGAATTGGATTGTAAACCAGTGCAACCAAGACACGTATCCCCATCACACACCCCACCCCCATCCATTCTCCCCCCAATAAAGGAACAAAACCCGGAGACGTTGCCTCAGAAAGGATTGAAAAAGAAGACAACAACCACCAGCTTCAGAACAAGACTCGGTGACTGCAATCACACACGAAGCGACGGGCAGCGGGCAGCTTAGGTCGAAAAATATTATGTCGTGACAGTGTCATGAAAAATTTGTGCATGAGCGCATGAAGTCAAGAACAGCTTGCGAGTGTGTGAGTTTGCGTGATTGTGTTTGTGTGTGTGCGTGCGCGAGTGCGCACACGCCTCTTCGTATGTGGGTGCGTGTTCTTGCGCGCGCGCGCGCGCGCGTGTGTGTGTGCGTGCGTGCGTGCGCGCGCGCGCACGTGCTTGCTTGTGTATTAAGTATCTCGTAAGAAAATGGAGCGCTGGAACAGAGAGTGTACCTCTCAATCCGAGTCGATTCCTTACAAGAGAACGGAGAGAGAATTAGGGGGGATCTGGTACTGACCGTTGCTGCCTATCTAGTGGCGTTCCCTTATGATGGCCGGGGATAAAATGGCATAAGCCAGGATAGAAATAGCACTGCCCTTCCTTCCTGGCGAAAGCGAAGGGACTGACATAACGCTCAGGCACTGGGAAACTCTATAACACCCCCACGCTCTCACACCACAGGTCAGAGGATGACGGGAAGGGAAGGGGGGCATAGGGGTGGAGATGGGGGTGGGTGGGGTTAAAGGGCGGTGGAGGTTTCGAAGTAGAGGCGAGGAGGAGAGGAGAGGAGGGGGTGGGAGTGGGGTGGTGTGCAATGGGTTTACAGAGAACAGAACGCTGGTCAGATGAAAGGTAGAGTGGGGTGAAGGTAGGAATGGAAGGTATGGGGCAGGCGATAGAAATTTATGGGCAATGAAGGGTGGGGGGCATTATTGTATGATGAGAAAGCTCATGGATGAGGATAGCTGGGGAATGACGAAACAGAGGGATTTTTCAGGAACGATGTCAAAATACTTAAGTGGTCAGTGGAGCGTTTTGACAAATTTCGGCTCACTAGTTAGTCATCCGGATGGTCTTGTTAATGGGAAACTGACCAAGCGTAATATTCATTACAGCTAGTGGTCTTCTTTTCAGATAGTTCACTGAAGCGTTTAATGGAACTTCACGTGCTCCACAAACTTTTATTGTCATCTAGCAGAAGCGTCCATTAACGACAGTCATCATAAACGAGAGTGCAGCGAGCAGAAACGGTAAAGAAAGGCTTCAGTATGTTACTGGGGATTGTTGTTCATATCCTGCAATTTCTTCGCGTTTTCGTTTTTGTGTCAGTAGCTTTCCTTTGTTTCTTATACATCATCTCATTTTCGTTGTGGTCACTCTTCGGTTCCCATGCTTTGTGGGCCATCATAGAGTGGGCAATTAAAATGATGAACGAAGGTTCACAGGCACGATTCAAGAAAAACATTTATCTTTGGAATGAAAAATAATTACGCAATCAATGCAAGCTAAATTGATTTAGAGTCTAGAGTCAACAAATTAGCGGATATTTTGATTTCAAGTGATGAGAAAATAAAATATACCTTATCGTTGCAAAAATCTGGTAGGCATGCTAAATGCCAACTCAGTTGCATAATCGCTCTTGCAAACCCCGTTAGTTAACGATCAAACACGAGGCAATTTAGACGTGAGTGAGAAACCTCTCCATTACCACCCGCTCTGAGTGTTTCAATTCCAGCAGTCGATAAAATCCAATCTGGTGGGCATCGTGATAGAGAGAGAGAGAGAGAGAGAGAGAGAGAGAGAGAGAGAGAGAGAGAGAGAGAGAGAGAGAGAGAGAGAGAGAGAGAGAGAGAAGAGAGAGAAAGAGAGAGAGAGAGGAGAGAGAGAGAGAGAGAGAGAGAGAGAGACAGAGACAGAGAGAGAGAGAGAGACTACACGAAAACAAAGAAATACGATTGATTTTAAAAAAAGGAAAACTGAGTGGGAGAAAAGAGGAGGAGAGGGTAGAGAGGAAGATATGAGGGCTTAGGAGAGCAG
>JAWQFJ010008849.1:45000-52500 GCA_034096865.1 Theodoxus fluviatilis | reverse complement strand
GTGCCAGGCCGGACTTTCCCCGTGCAGTGATCAGTCCAGCCCCCGCCATTACTGACAAGCACTCTCCACCACCAGACGTCCAGACGCCATGGCAGTGGCGTAAGGGAGGCACTAGAGTCAGGGGGCGTAACTCCGCCGCAAACCGCTGCCATAGCTGCGGGGTTTTCCGAACGCTGCAACAAAGGCTGCAAGCCAGCAAGCAAGCGTTGCGTGTTTTCATTGCCTTGGAGGCGGCTGGCGAAACGGGAAGATGAGAAGATGAGACAGAGATTGAAGGTGACGATAATCAGGAATAAATCGAGACTCCTGTACAGAGATGGTGAATCTTCACCGCAGACAACGTCGCCCAGGGCTCCTGCCTTGTAGCGGTGCCCCAATTAAGGGAGGCGGACGTAGGAAGACGCGATATATACTACGCACTGTAGAGGTTCTTTGTGTTCTCTGTTTTCTTTTGAAAGTTGATGGGAACCTTCTAGAAGCAGGCAAGATTGTAGTGGATAATGACTGCCATTCATTTTACCTTTCCTGACATAAAGATCTTTTTGCGATTCTGACATCAGGCACAAATAGATTAAAATACCAGTGGATGGTTTACTTTTCAAAAGAGTAGAATCTGCACTCAAAAGTTATTCCCTCTTTGTCTTTGTTTATCTTTCTCTCTATCTGTCTGTCTGTCTGTCCGTCCGTCCGTCCGTCCGTCCGTCCGTCCGTCCTTCCTTCCGTCCGTCCGTCCTTCCGTCCGTCCGTCCGTCTGTCTGTCCGTCTGTCTGTCTGTCTGTCTGTCTGTCTGTCTGTCTGTCTGTCTGTCTGTCTGTCTGTCTGTCTGTCTGTCTGTCTGTCTGTCTGTCTGTCTGTCTGTCTGTCTGTCTGTCTGTCTGTCTGTCTGTCTGTCTGTTTATCTGTCTGTCTGTTTGTGTCTGTCTGTCTGTCCCTCTCTCTCTCCGACTCTCTCTCTCTCCCTCCGACTATCTCTCTCTCTCTCTCTCTCTCTCTCTCTCTCTCTCTCTCGTTTCCTCTTTCCTTCCCTCTTGGTCTCTCTATCCCTCCCTGCCTGCCTGCCTGCCTGCCTGCCTGTCTGCCTGCCTGTCTGTCTGTCTGTCTGTCTGTCTGTCTGTCTGTCTGTCTGTCTGTCTGTCTGTCTGTCTGTCTGTCTGTCTGTCTGTCTCTCTGTCTGTCTGTCTGTCTGTCTGTCTGTCTGTCTGTCTGTCTGTCTGTCTGTCTTTCTTTCTCTCTGCCGTGTGGTGTGTGTGTGTGTGTGTGTGTGTGTGTGTGTGTGTGTGCGCGCGCGCGCGTGTGTGGTTCTACGCACACAGGGCTGTAAACCAATGGAGGTCATCTGTGCTCACATCCCACCATGCAATTCCCCGTATTATACTGGCAAACATGTAACCTGTAACATAACCTTGAAAAAGACAAAATGTTTGTGTATGTAGAGAAAATTTCCTACAATCCACATTACTGAAATGTGTTGACCTTAATGTGAGAATCGGTAGTTGGTACTATCATACAGATTCTTAGGAAGGCAACATTAGTACTGGGACCAATGGTGGTGAATGCGTGTGTGGACACTTGATACATTCGTGAAAATCGCAGGATGAGGTGATCAATTTGTCTGGGTCAATTCTGATTGAATTTGAACGCTGCAAATTACATCATCTGAAAATGTTTAATGGATTCACAAGCAACGATCGAGAGGAGTATAATACTTATATGTCTCCCCATGGAGAAAGTGCTATCGAGTACTGCCTTGTATTAGCCAATACCCTTCAGTATACTATTGATGTGAAAGTCGCCATCGCTTCAAGTCGGATCACATGCCGCTCGAAATATCATTTGGGAAAAGTACTCACAATCTTCATAGAAAGCTTGCTACCAAGTCACTTTGTATGACACGTTGTGATCAGTCTATCTATGTGTCTCTGTCAGTCAAACAGACACCTACTTGCACTGACATCTTCAGAGGAATTGTATGTGGACTAAAAATGCACTATGCAATAAATGATATTATCACGAGCACAATTGTGTTAATCATATTTACAAAATAACATTAACAAAATCAACCACACACACTATCTTCCTTTGCATTGGTTTCACAACGTTCATACGTCACGTTCAAATGTAATCCTTACTCATGCCAAGAGGTTGTTTTCCATTGCTTCGCGTGTCACTTCGTTATTTGGCAAGATAACTCTAACAGTTCTCAACGAATTCTGATCAAATGTTGTGCAAAGTCAGGGTTTTTGCCCGAGAAACAATTTATTACATTTGGGAGGTTATCTGTTCTCTTTTTGAAATTGCAACCATAAAGCAATATGTTATCTCTCATCACAAAGTTGATGACGTCAAACTATTGATGACGCTGGCGTATGAGTTCTGCACTCAGAGCCCTCTAGCAGGCGCTAGAATGAAGTCAACTACAGAGGAGCATGTCATGGAAGAGAAATAGTGGCGTCCTTGATGGGTTTCCACTCTCAGAGTGCTCTCTTGTTGTTTACTCGTTTACTTCCATCACCCATCGTTGTTGTTTACTTGTTTACTTCCATCACCCTTCGTTGTTGTTTACTTGTTTACTTCCACCACCCATCGTTGTTGTTTACTTGTTTACTTCCACCACCCATCGTTGTTGTTTACTTGTTTACTTCCACCACCCATCGTTGTTGTTTACTTGTTTACTTCCACCACCCATCGTTGTTGTTTACTTGTTTACTTCCACCACCCATCGTTGTTGTTTACTTGTTTACTTCCACCACACATCGTTGTTGTTTACTTGTTTACTTCCATCACCCATCGTTGTTGTTTTCTTGTTTACTTCCACCCCCCACTGCTGTTGTTGTTTACTCGTTTACTTCCATCATCCATCGTTGTTGTTTACTTGTTTACTTCCATCACCCATCGTTGCTGTTTTCTTGTTTACTTCCATCACCCACTGTTGTTGTTGTTGTTTACTTGTTTACTTCCATCACCCATCGTTGTTGTTTACTTGTTTACTTCTATCACGCATTGTTGTTGTTTACTTATTTACTTCCACCACCCATTTTTGTTTACTTGTTTACTTCCACCACCCACTGTTGTTGTTGTTGTTTACTTCCTCATCTCAATTGGTACCTCTGTCGAGGAGATTGTGTTTTTCCCTCGCTAGTTCGTGAGTTCGTTATCCTGCAAAACAACTTTTAAAAGTTCAAAATGGATTCTGATGAAATTTGATATAATGTCGGAGTTTCACCCAAGGAACAATTCAATAAATTCTGGAGGTTGTGTCTTATCTAATCTTGAAAGGACAATCACCAAGACAAATCTTATCGCCCATCACGAAGTTGATGACACCGACATATGCGGTCCACTCTCTAAGGCCACAAGTACACGCTAAAATGAACTACACATCATAGCGTCGGGCCTGGCTAGTAGAACATCCTGCCTGGATTATACAGGTGTTGGAAAAGAAATGGTGGTTTCCTTGGCATAGGTTCGCTCTCTCAGAGTCAGCGCTGTACACCCACAGTGACGTCAGCTGTACACCCACAGTGACGTCAGCTGTACACCCACAGTGACGTCAGCTGTACACCCACAGTGACGTCAGCTGTACACCCACAGTGACGTCAGCTGTACATCCACAGTGACGTCAGCTGTACATCCACAGTGACGTCAGCTGTACACCCACAGTGACGTCAGAATTCGCTAGGAATGGATAGGCTTCCCTACTGGATACAATTTTATATTCATTTATGATATACTGATCATCTGTTCATCTGCACAGTTTCTTTGCCTACGTGTGCACATGTATGTGCACGTTGTTCTCTCTAGGTCATCAGAAAAAAATTGCCTACATCTAAATCAAGTCAAGCTGCTCATGTCAAGAGAGACAAATAACTATCACTGGCTGTTCCGAAGAGGAAACATATACTTAAAAAATCCGAAAACATCTTACAAGAGGAGTGTTTATTTTTAAAGGCAGCTTTCGTCCGCACCTAAAAAACACACACACACACACACACACGCGCACACACGCACACACGCGCACACACACATACTGAGAGAGAGAGAGAGAGAGAGAGAGAGAGAGAGAGAGAAGAGAGAGAGAGAGAGAGAGAGAGAGAGAGAGAAAGAGAGAGACAGAGACAGACAGACAGACAGACAGACAGACAGACAGACAGACAGACAGACAGACAGACAGACAGACAGACAGACAGACAGACAGACAGACAGACAGACAGACAGACAGGCAGGCAGGCAGGCAGGCAGGCAGGCATGTATACTGAGTGACAGAGAGACAAAAAAGCACACGGTCGCTCTAACATGCATTGCCACCACGGTGAAAGATACAGGGCGACAAAGTGCACTTCTCCATACATTCTGCAACCGGGTCTTAGTGACTTTGTCGGTAGCAACTTTGGCGAACCTCTTCATACGAGTCCGAGTGAGAAATCCCTGGGCACTTTACGGCGCTGTGACAAGGAGAGGCGTGGCGTGGCGATAAGATGGAGTCGATCGTGTCTCCGTCCTCTGGCTGTGGGTTTGCAGCTTGCAATCAGTGAGCAGTTCTCTCTTTGATGTCATGCGACCCCCTGATAGTGAAGCTACACCTGATGCGATGCTTCTCTTTGTCGGCGTGCAGCCCCAGGCAGGGGGCAATTAGTACAGACGGGCATCACTCCTTGTCTTGACCTCCCCTGTCACTCACTCGTCCAGTCATCTGCACTTCCTTGCCACCAAGACTGACGTCATACGTTGCTTGGTCAGTATCTGCACACACAGACACGCATGTTTGGCCACCGCGGCAGATGGGACGACAGGGCTGAGAATCAAAGGCGGCGCGACGATGAGGATCGAGGGACAATGAAAGCGGAGTTCACCTAACGACTGCGCACACTGATGCAGGCTGGAGATGCTGAGGAAACGCAGCCAGTGCGGCCCTTGCTAAACCCACTTTGTCGCCCCTTCCTGTAATGAGCGGCCATGATGCCTTGCTCGTTGCCATGGCTTCCTGGCCATCAGCAATCCTCGTCAGGGAGGGACCCGGTATCTCGAACATTTCCGCCTGTTTGCTCTCGATCCGGTGAGATAAACATCCCGCTATATCCCCTCGGCTTTGCTGGGCGAGGTGCATGCTTGCGAAACTTGGCGCAAGTGCAGTGAGAAAAGAAAGAAAAGAAAGAAGCATGCAGTAGATTGACCTGTCCAACTCCACATTTTCTTTCTTAAATTCCCAAAGTGCACGTGCTCATGGCAACGTAAATGAGGAATTTCTATTAAAACAAACGCCAGTCTCGAGTGAACATTGCAAGAATAGTACACACCGAACAACATGGGTAAATTGTTGACGAACATTTTGAAAATAAATGTTCGCATTACTATCACGTGGTTTTGTGGTGTAGAATTAAGACTAGCATCATTTTAAAAGTGCGTATTACTGTACTCAATTTGCAACACGCCAAACGTTGTCATGAAAGGTGTGGCTGTTGTCTTTGCATTTGTCTGAAAACACCATCACACGATACGAGTGGACAGGGGTGGATGGTGGGCATGTGGGGTGAGGGGTCAGCTCTCTATTGCGGGGGGCCGCTATTGCGGGGGGCCGCTATTGCGGGTTTTGGGGTCAAAAGTTCTTAAGGCCATTTTGATTCTTTTGTCCTAAAACGCCTAAAAAAACATAAAATTTTTGTTACTTTTTTAACTTAGAAATGTTTTCGGTTTTTTATAAACATTTTCCCCAAAATTTCTTGATCGGGTTTTACCGATAGCGCTCAGCCTAGGCCGCACCCGCCACCCCGCCTGACTGACTTAGCCTGTCCGGGGAGTTTTACCTAAACCCGGACGCGTTACTTTTTGTCACGTTTGTGTCCAACATCAGCGTCGGGCCCTGGAGTTAGGGCGTAGGGACCACCCGTTGAGAGTCAAACGTGGGATGGAGCTAGAATATAAAGCTTCACCCGTTAGTAACAAGAATTTTATGGGGGGTTTTTGCGTTTTAGGACAAAAGAATCAAAATGGCCTTAAGAACTTTTGACCAAACAAAATCCCGCAATAGCGGCCCCCCGCAATAGCGGCCCCCCGCAATAGCGGCCCCCCGCAATAGTGGCCCCTTGCAATAGCGGTCCTTTCCCGGGTGGGTTGTGTACGTGTGGGTATGTTTCCCATATATTTCTAAAATCACTAGCAGTGATAATGCTATGAAGCAGAGGGCACTCTGACTCTGAGAGTGCAAATCTCCACCAAGGACACCACAGTTCCTCTTCAATGTTCTGTATAATTCAGGCGGGATGTTCTGCTAGCCAGGCCTGACACTACAAAGTACAGTTCATTGTATTGCCCGATACAGTGATAGCAATATTTGAGTGCGGAAAGCATACGCCGTGGTAATGAATAGTTTGACGTCATCAACCTCGTGATGCGCGATATAATCTACTTTGATGCTCAATTCCAAAACTGGATTGCAGATACCCTCCAAAATGTAATGGATTTTTATTGGGTAAAACCCTGACCTCGCACCAAATTCAGTCAGAACCCGTTTTGGACTGTTGGAGTTATTATACCGAATGATGAACGAAAGTACGAAGGGAAAAAACTCCTTAGCGGAGATGAAAGTATGTAAAAATATAAAAACATATAGATAACAAATTATTATTATAGTGAACATAATATACACCATAAGATTATCCCCCTCTTAAAAAATACATATCTATAATTTAACAAAGCGCCTAATAGTGTGTGGAATCTGTTTTGCATTGTTCCTCTTTATTGCTGCTGTGCTCTGTTTTAATTGGTGTAAGAGTTTCGCAGTAATAGTTATTGTAGTTGTTGTTGTTCTTTCTGCATTCTATAATTTCCGCTTTTATCATCCTAATGTTTTGTTCGTTTGTTTGTCTTTTCCATTCTCGTTGGTGTCTCCTTTTCGCTGTACTTCAAATACTTGGCACTAATAAATGTCGAGTGCACTCACGCAATGACATTGTACGTTACTGACGCATCGCAACCAGCGCAGGTCTGGCAGCTTCCAGGGAAGAGAAAACATGTCTGACGCATCACTACACGCTGTTCTCTTGCTGATTCGCTACACGCTGTTCTATTGCTGATTTAGGATGAATTCAAATCACAGAAAACTTGTCTGCTGCATCGCTACACGCTTTTCTATTGCAGATTTAGGATGAGTTCAAGTCACAGAAAACATGTCTGACGCACCACTACACGATTTTCTATTGCTGATTTAGGATGAATTTAAGTCACAGAAAAAATGGACTCAATGATTCTTCATGCGAAGAAGGACATGCGATTTTCCATCCAGCACGAATTTTGCTCTGGCAAAAACTTCAAGTCGTGCATGTTGTGTTGACACGTTACAACCCTTTTGTCTGGTTGTCAGCTTTTCATGTAGAATATTGATATATCACTTTATGCTATTTCCTCGTTTAAAATATCGACAAGGGTGCAATATCTTTATATTTTCGCCAGTGCTGATATTTCTTTTCTTTTTTTCAATCTTTGGTCAGATAAACTGTGTACATT
>JAWQFJ010008849.1:32500-37500 GCA_034096865.1 Theodoxus fluviatilis | reverse complement strand
CACACACACATACACACACATACACACACAGAGAGGAATAGACAAAGACACACAGACACCCACAGGCACCCCCAGACACACACATACCCCCCCCCCCACCACCACCCCGCACCTCCCCCCCCCCCCACACACACAGACACAAACGTACACACAGACACACAGACACACACACACACACACACACACACACACACACACACACAAATACACCGACACACACACAGACATGCACAAACACACACATAGACACACACTAACATAGACACACACACACACACGCACGCACACACACACACTCACACATTCATACCAAGACACACACATACACACAGACATACATACATACATACATACATACATACATACATACATACATACGTACGTACATACATACATACATACATACATACATACATACATACATACATACATACATACATACATACATACATACATACATACATACATACATACATACATACATACATACATACATACATACATACATACATACATACATACATACATACATACATACATACATACATACATACATACATACATACATACATACATACATACATACATACATACATACATACATACATACATACATACATACATACATACATACATACATACATACATACATACATACATACATACATACATACATACATACATACATACATACATACATACATACATACATACATACATACATACATACATACATACATACATACATACATACATACATACATACATACATATCAAAATGACTTTATTCATGAAAAATGCACAAAATCTGCACACATGAACAAACTATGAATAGATCCATCTTGTAACTCAGAGCTATTCAACTCGCAAGCAAGAAAATGGAGACCTACATTGTCATGTTGAGTGATGAAAGCCAACACAAAAACTACTAGGTTATCCTGACCAAAAAGATTTGTAGCATAAATGTCCACATACATACATACATACATACATACATACATACATACATACATACATACATACATACATACATACATACATACATACATACATACATACATACATACATACATACATACATACATACATACATACATACATACATACATACATACATACATACATACATACATACATACATACATACATACATACATACATACATACATACATACATACATACATACATACATACATACATACATACATACATACATACATACATACATACATACATACATACATACATACATACATACATACATACATACATACATACATACATACATACATACATACATACATACATACATACATACATACATACATACATACATATCAACAGAATTTTATTCACCAAAGTTGTACAATATCTATACATGGTGGATAAATACATACACTCGAAATATAGAGCCGTCAAGTATGAGCCCACACTCTATGCCACAAGGAGGGAACCCCAAGGAAGAGAAATATAACAGACTACAACATTTCTTATTTCCCACACTACACTGAGATGGACAGGAGTGTCTTACTGCTGTTAAGCTCACTGACTCAAGGGAGATAATCGAGTTGCAACGGCACATTTCATGTATGAGAAAAATATCAGCAGTGCATACAATTCACTTAACACATTTTACTTTTTAATCTGTATATTCCCTATATACATTAACACTCAAAATAAAGGCATATGTATGGCGATATCTACCTTTTTTTTTTTTTTTTTTTTTTTTTTCAACGTGATCAAGGTGATTGGCCAACTTTTAAAGTTAGAGTGGGAAAACGTGAGGCCAAGCACGCGCCAAATCCCAATTACCCCATAGGTTTAGGGGGAGTAAATTCCTGAGACTCTGAATGGAAACGTGGGAGAGGGAATAAAAAGACTGCTGTCTGCTGACTCGAGGCTGGCCCTCTCTGCTCTCCTGCTCCTGGCGTGGAGTGGAATCATTTGTGGCAAGGCTATGCCGATTATTTATGGGAGGAAGGATGGGTGACATCTGCCATCTACATCCAAGTCGCCCTGGCCTCTCTTGATGACCCCAGCAGCAGCCCTCGGGGGGGGTGGGGTTGAAGTGGGCCACGCCAAACAGCCCTAACCCCCTGCCAGACCCCCACGAGAATCTAGCTTTGCCTGATGACAAGAAGGACGCAGGGGAGACGACGCAGTTCCAACCCTCCCTTCTATTAGGAACCACCCCTCCTGTCAGTCGTCACCTCCTCAGCGCCCCAAAACATCACCCCTTTGAAGAACGACCACCAGGGTCAACGGCTCTGACCTCTTCAGCATTCTTTAAAGGAGCGGACTCATGTGAACTCTTCTTCCAGATAAGTTCTACCTTGTAGTATATGCTGGCTGGCTTAAATTGGCCGGAGACGCGTTGTCGTCACTTCCGGAGTTATTTGTAGAAGCCACGTGCTTTCAGCCATGTTGGTGGGAGGCGACGCTGCCTGCTAAGCTGTGCTACAGGAGACGTGCAACCATTCCGACTTCTTGCTTCTTAAAAGATTGTTTTAACAACCAACAAAAAAAATTAAAAGGAGTCAAACGCTCCTACTACTTCATACCATCAGAGAAAACCAATCAAGGTCCGATTGTGCACAGGGTGACCGAAGCTAGACGAAGAGGATGGAAAGAAGATTTACAGAATAGATCTGACCTTTCGAGACAAACACCCGGCGAGAATCAGCAGACATCTCCCACGAATCCTGCTACGAAGAATCGATAGACTTCCAAAGACCTTTAATTCTTTAACTTCCAACGTGTACGCCGATGTTCCGAATACAACAATTAAATATGTCCATGGCACTCGTTGGCAGAGTGTTCCCCAATTCCGGATCAAGTTGGCCCTTCGTCAGCTGGTATGGATGGATGGATGGATGGATGGATTGATGGGTGGGTGGGTGGGCGGATGGATGGATGGAGTTACGGCTTATCAGGCTTTGTAGGCACAAAAACCACTAGAATAGTTCCGAGTCAGCGCAAATCAAGTCACGATGTACCTTGTTATTCGCGTCTTACGAATCGCGAAGGGAGACGCGGTGGGTCAATTCTTACAACACCCCCACCTCGACCCACAGGGAGCGTCAGCTGGTATGGGTCGAGCCCGCCGATCGCCTCAATTTTGTTGAGGTAAAATCGACAGGCATCGGGCTTGCGGAAGTCAGCGTAACGTGTTTTCTTCCTTTCTCCTTAGAAAGAAAAATGTATCAACTAACTCTAATTATTTTAGATGTCGGTTTCTTGGCACAGCCAGCTTACCATGTCGGAGCAGATAAACAAATGAGAGAAAAGCGAAACGATCACTCGTGCACTGAGTTTTGATGCGTGACCGGGACACTCCCCGCAGTATGTTTTGTTTGCTTTGTAAGGTTTGAGCACTAGCTGTAGGTGTAAATATTGTCAGTTATTAATATAATAGGTGAATTTGGTTGTTATGAAACTTTGTTTTGTGCTTTAATTCCATTTTCTTGTCATCATCTTACACGTTACATTACGCCGAATGCGGGCAAGTTGATCATGCGCTCATCGACTCGATTTCAGTCCTCGCCTGACCAGGGAAACGAAATAGTCGATTCAAGCCAGAACTAAACAGTTATCTGCTGCCACTCATTCGAGCTTTATATGAAACATTATATATATCACACTAGCTCGATCGTCTGCTGGCGTAGTGGCTACGGTTTGATCGTGTTCGTCTGCTAGGTACGTACGATGTGGTTTGTTTACTTATCTTCTGTGGGTTTTGTGCAGAAAGTATACGTTACAATAGTCTATTATGACTATTTTCGATTAGGTTTTTATATCTAATTAAACTTTTTGCATGCTTTAATGCCATCCTTTTGCCACGATCTAGCGATAATCACTCCTCAACACAGACTCGAAACATACCCCAACATATAGCACGGGAAGTTATGCAACCTACCATCATGGCTGTGCTGCTAATTACCATATGACCCCTGGTGAACTCTTCTTCGGTCATAAGTATTACGCATGTACGTTGATTTAACAACAATTGTCCATCTTTTCAATCGTTATTAAAGTCATTTGGTATTCGATGTCTGCCCTCATCTTCTCTGTTGCGTTACAAGATAGCAGTGCGTTTCCCCTAGACACCCTCTCAATTAATAATAAATAGGGCCCTGTCTTGTAACAATGCCTTTGACAACTGTCAGCTCAGTGAGTCTTCAAGTTCAAGCAAATACGTGTCATTTGTAAAGGCGACAGCAGTGAGATCATCTGAATAGAAAATCGCGTATGGATGTTTTAAAAGACTTCATGGAAGTATTGTTCCTTAGGTGCAATGGGATTGTATTCCAAATCATAACACCTGAATATGTAATGCTGCCTTTGAAAATGTCTACTCTAGGTTGTGGTAGAATGAAAGTGTTGCGAGATAGTGAATGGCTTGTTTGGGGACGAATGAAGAGATCAGTAAGATCGTGAATGAGCAATTTTGTGCATACGGATGCATTTATTGAGGACGAGGTGTTTTTGGAAGGGTAGTAAGCCAAGATTTCTGATCTTTTCTTCCGTAGACAATGTTGAGTCGGAAATAATAAGCTTAGCAGCTCGTCTGTACATTGATTTATCTTGTTCAAGTGCACTGCCATGGAGCCATCCCATACAACAGATACAAAATTTATAAGGGAATTTATGTGTGCGTGAAAAAACATTGCGCATGCATTGGTGTTGACACAGAGAGAGAGAGAGAGAGAGAGAGAGAGAGAGAGCGAGAGAAAGAGAGAGAGAGAGGAAAGAATATGTCGCACGCATGTGTGTGTGTGTGTGTGTGTGTGTGTGTGTGTGTGTGTGTGTGTGTGTGTGTGTGTTTGTGTTCCAAACAATAAGACAAAGTTCAGTCAGAATGTATAATGTCGAAGAGGAGAAATTACTCTTAGATGCCTTATAACCGATACGTTGACAACTAGTATGGTCGTGAGAAATTTATAAACTTCTTCCGTTAAACATGTTTAATGACAACTTATTCAATGAGGTCCGATTTTGT